>JAHBCN010001699.1:0-109445 GCA_019359885.1 Listronotus oregonensis | reverse complement strand
TAATTAAACATTCTGAAATTATTACCAAAAACCCACATTAGGGACCCAAAAAGATTTTTTAATGAATTGATTAATGGAAATATTACAGAACACTAGTTTGTTTTAATCAAATAACAAAACCGGTTATTAAAGCCCTTTAAAAAAAACCCCCTCTTTATAACGTAAATTATATAACGTGGATTTTTCGGGAATATGTGTTGGGCATAACCAATGGAAAATACAACGAGGCCGTGTAAGTTTTGAAACCAAAAGTTGTATTTTTAACTAACTGGGGTTTTGTTAATTTTGAAGGAAATAAACGAAACTATTAGGTTCAAGGCGCTGTTATTTTTCAAGATGATTAACGTAAAAAGAAACAAGAAAACATAAATCTAACGGCATGATTTTTTGCTTAGTGGGGGTTTTCTAGATATCCCATTGCAAGAGTATTAAGACTAAGAACCGAGTTATTTTTAAACCCTCTCGTATTAATTAAAGTGGTCTTGAAAATAAACCCCAAAAATGCCTTAAACCCCGATTTAAAATCAAATCTTTATTTCGAAACTTTTAAAAATAGCTATTTTAAACAATACTTTATACGATACAAGAAATTTTTTTGGGGGAAAAAAACTTAACCCTTATAATAAAAAAAAAATTTTTTAAAACCCCTTTATAGTTAAAACATATGCTCCTTAAGATGTCCTAAAATTATCTCAGATTTCAAATTTCTACTAGGTCGATTTTAATAATTTATGTTTGTAAAAAAAATAAAAAAGGGAAAATTACTCAAAAGTCCAGTTTTTGATAGTTATTCTTAAAAAAAGGGGAATTTTTATTTATTAAATTTTTCCCACATAAATTTTTACGGAAAATTGTAGTTTTTTTAAAAAAAAAGTAGTTGAAAAGTCTATTATAACCCCGTAAGCCCCACTTTTGTAAATTTTTTTAAAAAAAAAATTTTTAAAAAAAGGAACTTTTTTAAAAAAAATTAACAACCCCCCCCAAGATACCGAAATATTTTTAATAAAAAGCCCTAAATAATAATTTTAAAAGATTTGGGTTAAAAAAATTTAAAAAAATAATTGCCATATAAAGTAGGTTTTTTCTACAAAATATTTGAACCCAATGCCTTATTCCCTCGTTCAAATTTTTTTTAGTCCCCCAATGAAAAAAAAACATATTTTAATTGAGAAAACAATTTGCTTTTAGCTCCCCCACACACACACACACACACACACAACGTAACATTTTGGGTTTGTACAAAAATAAGATATAGTTAAAGATTCGCCAAGTGTTGGTGTTGATCGGGTTTAAAAAAAGGGGGTTTTTGGCAAATTAAGACACCCACGGAACTTTTTGTATTTAGGCATCAGCCTCGTGGACTGCCCCAAGATAAAAAAAAAAAAAAATAAAGATTAAAAAAACGTTTTGGGGGGCTAGGGGTAAAAAAAAACCAAATTAAAAAAAAAGGGTTTAAAGAAAGGTATGTTTTAAGAAAAAAATAAAGCCAAGGTTTAAATAACAAAAAATTACATAAAACAGAGGTGCAAAGAAAAGAAATGTTTAGAGAAAATATACTAAGTGACATAGAAAATGCAACACCAAGTAGGAGTGCTGTAATTTTGACAATACTTTTAAGATTTTTAGGTCTACTGATAAATAGAAAGTGATTAAAATTTAAACTCAAATTTTTGCAAAAAAGCTGATATACCCACCTTAATGTTAATAATGTGTCAAAGCTCCTCCGTTCGCTACACATTCGTTACGTCATCGCGGCATTGATTAAATTAGTGATTGATGTCTTTTGGGGTGTATTGTATCCTAGGCCATCTAAATTTTTTTTTTATAAACCCCTCCAATGTTTGTGGAGGGTGCGTTGAATTTTGAACCCTTTTTTTCCCATCATATTCCATACATGTTCCATGCGAAAAGGTCTGGAGTTAAGGGGGCCACTGAAGTAGATTTAACCGGACGCTTAAAAAACTAACACGTCCACATGAGGTCGTGCAATTTTCTGCTAAAAAGTGGATCTTGCAATTTTTTAAAAGGGAGCAGATGCGGTTGTAAAACTTCGTGGATATAGCGCTGGGTAGTTATGCTACCTCGAATGAACACTAACCGTGACCTGTGCCGTAAATAATGGGACCCATACTATAACATCCACAGTGCGATGAATATCCGGTCGATGAAAATTTGGGGATTCTATCTTCACCAGCTCCTCCTTACTCTTCCCGGCCATCATTTGCCCAAACAGAACTGGACTCATCGCTAAAACGACGTTTTATTCCATATTTCATTCATTCTCCCTACTCCATACAACGTTATATAATTTAATTTCGTCCACAACTATCAATCAATAAGGTTTAACTCCATTACAAAAAACATAAAAAAAAACCCAAACTATTGCGAAAGCACAAAAAAAAATTTGTCCCAAATGTCTAAATGGATTTTGGGGGAAAAGGTGTGGACAGATAATGGTCGATTTCAAGAAATTGATAATTTAATAAAGACACATATATTTGTTCACTTCATTTTAAAGGGGAAATGTGATCCGACAACCGAATATCCAGACCCCATCAGTTGTGTAAAAAGAAAACTTGTGATAAGGAAATATATTGAATTAATTATGAATATAATATCTCGCGCCATAACTTTAAATAATAAATTTTGTCGTAGGTTAAAGTCACTAGACCCCCCCCGGGGTGAAAATATAAAGTTTTTTTTTTTTTTGAATTACATTACTTATTACCATGAAAATAGAATACAGTTCTACTTGACATCTTAGTTATAACTATCCTAACCTCTTAACTATTCGGCTTTATTTCCTTTTTAGGACGACCATGGCATTTTAACCATCGGTAATGAACACAATTGTGAGCTTTTACGATAGAGTACACTAATAAGCACACATCAATTAATTTTTCATTTAATTGCATGATATTAGAGGTGATAATGCTTATTCCCACCATATTTAAAAAAAGTGCCGAAACCTTAAAAATGCCGCCTTTTTTAACATGGCGGACGCGTTTCCCTGAGCATACCCTTAAAAGGCCCATAAACAAAAATAGGCTTGTTGGGGAAAAGAGTTTTAGCCAATTTTTTTTTTAAAATTTGCAACGTACACAGTCACTAGACTTGCCTGAATCCCCAAACATTCAACACTTTTTCCCCCCTTTTTCCTTCTACTACATCACCCCCTTTCCCGCTCCGTTCAAAGCCTGCCTGTTTACGGATTTGATCGTAAAAATTTGTAACAGCCACCTAAATGATCACACCCGATACCTTTTTAAACCCCCAAAAACTAAAAACCCAAAATTTTAATTTACCGGTTTCACAACCCGTAAAAGGAATAAATCCCATGACAAGTTTTATCGGAGGTGGAAAGGATTTATTACTTCTTTTTAAAAAAATTAAAGAATAAAATTTTTGGCGCAGGGGCTTTTATTATTTTTTTAAATTTTCTTTATTTTTAAAAGTAGCGCAAAAAAAAAATTATCTAGTTTTAATATAACTTAGCAACAGTCATATAGAAATGATTAACAAATTTTAGCAGCAAAAACGAAGTCCATTCTATTGCATAATAGAGAACAAGGCGATATTCTAAATAATGCGATAAGAAGTTTGGAAAAACTGACGCAACGGGAACTGTATGGGTCTGCAACTCATTTAAACTGATTTACCCACTAATTCATTTCCATATAAAAAACACTTGTTGCTTCATTTCTTCCAGCGCACAGTGGTCCAGTTTAAAAAATTGTAAAATAACCTCAGACTGAGTTTTTTTATATTTTATCTTATATAATAAGAGTAGGCAGTACTAGAGGGGAAAAAAAAATGTTGATACTGTAGATCTCAGAATACCTTCCTAGTGTAAGGTTTCACAGCATTTTATTTCTGTTTTATGTTGTGTAGAATTCTGAAAAGCGGATTATCAAAGCGGCGAAGGAAATTAAAATAATTATCTTTAAATATCATTTCTGTAATGTATGCATTGTTACAAAAAAAATAAGAAATAAAAAAAAAAGTTGCTAAAAATTTAATTTTTTTAAAAAGGGTTTCCGTTCCCCCTTTTTTTGCAAACCTGATTTTTTTTTTGCGTTGGGTATAAAAAACCTAAAAAAAAAACATAAGGTTGTCTTATATACAATATAAAATATTTTCTTTGTTTGTTTCTCCAATTTGATAGCAAAAAAAATTTATTAACTTTAGGCAGAGCCGTATTAAGGCGGTGGGAGATGGGCGCCCGCCAAGGGCGCAGCTATTTGGGGGGGCAAAATCGCCCAAAATTTTTTTTTTTCATCAGTTGTTAGGAGTCAATATTATTTTTTTTGACAAAATTAATCAAATAAATAAATGACAGCAGAACAATTTTATAAAAATATTTAATTTTATTTAATTATTTTGAATATATTAAGACTAAAAATGTATGAATTATTAATAAAAATAATTTTTCCTGATACATACAGCGGGGAACTCTTTGTTTTTTTTTAAATTTAAGCTTCGGATAAATTGGTATTTTAAAAATTTGGGGGGAGCACTAGTTCTTCTTACTACCAATAGTTTTGGAAAAAAAAATCCATACCCCCAAAACCCCGGTTTGTGGGGGCGCAAATGTTAAGCCCCCCCAAAAGGTGCGGCTATACCTAGATAGGGGCCCTGACTTTAGGTGCTATTGATATGGAAAATTATTAGTTTGCCGCAGTCAGGGATTGATTGTAAGCTTTTAAAAATAAAGAAACATCCCTGTTAAATTAATAATACTTTTGCATAGTTTTATTAAATATCTTTATCTATATTCAGCACAACCTCTCGAGGCTCAATGACAATGGTGGAAAGATTTTTTAAAATTTAAAATACGTCAATAATAATCATTGCATCTCTGGGTTTTTTTTAAAAATTTTTATCAAAAAATAAGCCGGGGCCCCCCAAAAATATATACTAGATGTTATTGGCTTCAAGGAGAACACCAAAAAAAAAAAATTTGAACTTTTAAAGGAAACCCCCTATTTGTATTTGTTTCTAATTTCATCAAATTTATTGTCAGATCCCAAATTTTGCAAAATTTTGTATTTTTTTCTAAAAACCATAGCCACTTACATTTTTTTACTTAACAATTTTTTATTCCAATATTTCAGATGCCTTTTTAATTTTAAAAAATGGAATTTTTCGAAATTTGGGATATGACAATAAAATTTCATCAAACACGTAAAAAATAAAAATGGGGGGTTTGTTTTGGGGAAATCTGATTTTTCCCCCAGGGCATCCAAAAAAAAAACTTTTTTTAAATTTCAAAATTATTTTTTTAACCAAAGTGTTCTGCTTAAAGCCAATATCAAAAAAAAAAAAAAAAAAAAAAAAAAAAAAATTAAAATATATAGTGTGGGTCCCCCGTCTCACTCTGTAAATAAAAAATTAAAAAAACCCGAAGACCCCCAAAAATAATAACCTTGAGGTTTAAAAGATTTGAAATATTGATTTGTGTACTGTTTTTTTACGGGAAGCAATGAGTTTGTTGACAATAATTTAGTTCTATTTAAAAAAGGATTTAACTAATGTCTGGGGAAAATTTAAAAAAAAAAAAACAATTGAGTTAGAAAAAGTATATACTACATAATACTAGTTAAAGGACAGATTAAAAAAAAGTTTTATATTAGTGGCAATCACTCATGGAACGATGCTTGCTAGGTTGGCGGCGGAATATTTAATTCCGGTTTCATTATCTTCCTTTTGAGGCTTTTCTTTTTAGACAGATGCGGATTTGCATTTTTCTGCTGAGGGTTTTTTGTGCATTAAAAAACATAAATTCCCCAAAGAATTAACAATGGAAATATTTCTAAAAGCCCGTTTATCTTTTTTAAATTTTAAATTTTTTGGTTTCATCGTGATCGTTTAATTTCAAGCAGTTTTGTGTATTAATATGGAAAACAGGGAAGAATTAATTTTAACTTTCCATGATTATTTTTAAGCTTCGACATTTTTTAATTTTAAGGATAAAAATCTTTTCACATGGCTCAACTTTGGGGGTTTGCAAATGGGATGCGATCGTATTATTTTATATTTTTAAGTTGTATTTTGGGGCAATTTAATTTTTTTTAAAAAAGACAAGTAGACTATGATCTACAGGACAGTTAAAAGTGTACTATTTAGTTTGGTAAAAATTTTTTTAAGAAAAGGATTTTTAACCGGGAAAAAACAATTCAAATTTTATTTCAACAGATTTATTAACTTGACATTCCATAGAAAAGAGGTTTTTCCCCCTGTTAGCACATAAAGTTAGTACAAAAATTTGGGGAATGAGGTTTAATCAAGTGAAGTTATAACGAGAATTATAATTAAATAAATTTTTTTTACGATATAGAAACTGTGAAAGTATTTTTTTATTTTTTTTCACTTAATACACTTCAAATTTCCCCTTTAAAAAAAAATGAGCGATAGCTCATTTTACGCAAAAGGGGTCTAAAGAAAGACGTTTTGAGGATTTTCTGCCAATAAATATTAAAGAAACAAAAACAAAAAGGGGGGGGAAGCCATTTCGTTTTGGGGAATAACAAAAAACCACAAGATATAGCGAAAATTAAAAAAAAGATCCTAAAAAAAGGGGAAATTTCCCCAAGAAAAGTCCAAACTGCCGAAACTCTTTCCATTATTTATAGCTTTAATTTAACGCTAAACATGGATCTCGGGGGGATTTTTTTGGTTGCGCGTCGGAATCAAAACCGAGTACGTCACACTAAATAATTATTTTTAAGATATTCAATATTAATTAAAAATTTTTTAAAAATTGGGGGCATTGGGGGACTTTTAAAAATAATTTATTTCCGTTGAAAATTTAACTTAAAGTTAGTTTTTTAACAATTAAGATATTTTTAAAATTTTTCGCATTCATTATAAAAAAAAAAATGTTTAAAACTGTCAAAAAAATTTTTCGTTTCGTGGTCCCCTTTTTTATATTTAATATTTAACAAGATCAAAAAAAATTTTTTAAAAAATTTTAATTTTGTTTAAAAAAATTTTAAAACTTTGACAAGAAATGAAAATCAGAGTAATATTGTCAAAGTTATAAAATTATTATAAAAAAAAGAATTAAAATTTTTTAAAATTTTTTGGGGGTTTGTTTTTGTTGGATGATAAAAGAAGGAAAAAATTTACATTTTTTAAAAAAAAAAATTTTGATGTACAATAAAGACAAAATTTCGAAAAATTTTTTGTTAATTAACAATTGTCTGACTTGTTAAACATTTGAGTTAAAAATTAAAAATCGAAACGGCTTTTTTTTTTTTTTGTTAATAACAATTGAATTTTTTTTTTGGGGAAAAAAACCCCTTAAAATTTTTTTGTGTGCATTTCACGTCAAATGAGCCATCGTTCATATTTTTCGAAGCCTTTTAACTATTTTTCGCAGGAAACACACTAATCGACTAGGTCTGGTTAAGGGGGGGAAAATTAATAATAATTACTTGACAAAATTCAAAAACCCAAAAGAAAAAAAAAAATGAGACAGTGGGTTTTAAAATTTTTTTTGGTTTTAAATTTTAAAAAAACAAGTTTGTTGACAGCATATCAAAAATGCCTCCATTTTTAATTTCCCATACTGTACATTTTTCAACGAGATTTTCGTGGAATGCATAATATTTTTTGTATCAAAATGAATATATTTCCACCTTTGTCGTAAAGGGGTTTTTTAAATTTTATTAATCTTTTTTCCCAAAATTTAAAAACCAATATAGACCAATAACCAAACTAAAAAAAGGAAATTAAAAATGCAAAAATTAAATTGGTTTTTTTTTTTTTATTTTGGGAAAAAATTTTATCAATTTCGTTTAATCAAGAAACTACCGCTGGGGAAATAGAAAATTTTATTAAAGGGTTTTTAGGTGAAAAGCTTTTCTAAAAAAAAGGAAAATTATTTTGGAGAAGGGAAAAGTTTAATAAAAATTTATTTTTGGTGGAGCAAATTAAGTAACGGAATAGAAAGAAAAAAAAAGAAATTTTTTTTTAAGATAATGGTGTTGTGCCCAACCTAAAGATTTTTTTTATAATTAAAATAATTTTAAATAAGTCCTAGAAAATTAAACATCCTTACACTGAAAAAAAAAGTCTGGTAATTATTAAAGAGGGTTGGGGAAATTTTTTTTAAAAAAATTTTTTTAAGAATTAAATAGTATTTTAATTTTAATCCAAATTTAAAAAAATTTTATTTTTTTATATTTTAAAGGGTTTACATTTTTTATACAAAATTTTTTTTTAATGATTTATCTGATGATCTCCCTTTTTTAAAAAAAAGGTATAGGGATCACTATTTGTTTTAAAATCTCTTTAGTTTTTTAATTTATTTTTTTGCCAACTATTTCTTCTGCTATTGGTATGGAAAAAAAATATTGTGTAATGTCTTTCCAGCTACAATGTAAAAAATAGTTTTGTTTCGGGAAAAACTTTTGTTTCATAGCCTACTGTAGTTTAAAGAATACAATTTAAAAAAATGGATGGAAACTAAGGGTATTATATTTTTGAAAAAAAAAATTTAATATGCTATCTTTAAAGATTAAAATATACAGGGTATTCTATTAAAAAGTTAGATCCGATAATTTTTTACCTGCCCCCCCAAAACTTATTCTGAAAAGGGGGAGAATATTCAACAGTCTTTTTAAAAAAATTTTTTTTCTAAAACATTTTTTGTATTTTTTTTAATTTAGAAACAAAGGGTCATTTTAAAATTGATTTTTTTTTTTTTTTCCCTCGGGAGCAAAGTTTTTCAAGTTACGTTTTAAACCCTTTTTTAGTTTTCCCAAAAAAAGAGCACATATTTTTTTTTAGTTCAGGAAACAAACCATTTTGCTTCGAATTTTTTTTAAAAATGAAAGAATAACTTAAATTTTTTGACAGGGTGAAGCCGTTAGAATGACACCGATACGTCACGGTTTTATACGGGTTTGCCATAAGAGACCGTGACGTATCGGCGCCATTCTAACAGCTTTGGGGAGTCTAGGAAATAATCCAAGGATCAAAGTCTATATCATGCCGAAGGGCGCCTTTACCTTGGGGGTGGTTGCCAAACCATCTGAAGGTAAATTTTTTTATATTTTAACCACAGGAATCGATATTAAAATAATTTCTAAGCAAAGATGTTATATGCATTTTTTGTAAAATGATTTTTTTTCGAGTTATTGGGGGATCGAAAGCCGGAGTTTTTAATCAACGTTTTTAATTGGTTTTTTGCAAATAACTCGATAAGTATGCATTTTAAAAAAAAACTGTAAATAACAAAATTGTAGTAAAAAAATTTTTTTTTGTAATTGCTGGGAACCAATACAAACCAAGTTATGGTTCTTAAAAGGGGTTAGGTGTTATTTTTAAAAACATAAACTTTCAGAGTTTTAAAGGCAAATAACGCAAAATTTACGTATCTTTTGGGAAAAAACTAATAAAAATTTTTTTGAAGTATTTGTAAAGCCTTTTTTATTTTAGAGGTATGTATTAAAAAAGTTGAGTAAGTTATAATTAAAATAAGGTTATCCAAAAATTTTTTTTTGAGAGCAAAAATTTTAAAAAAAACAACCCCCAATTTTTCCCACCCTAATTAAAATGAATTGTACACCCTTTTTCAATTTCTTTATCATATATATTAATATTTTTTTAAATTTTTAACCGTTTAAAAATTTTTTAATTTGGAAAAAAAAAATGGAGTTGCAAGTGAAAATCAAATTTCGGTTTTTTAAAAAAATTCCCTTTTTTTTTTGGAAATAACTGAAAAAAAAGGAAGATACAAAAAAATTACTTAAGGATTAAAAAAGCTTCTTGAATGACAAATTTTTTTTTTTTTAAATTTTCCCCGCGGGGCGGAAATTAAGTGAGATATAAACGTTTAAAACGTGTCTGTATAGACGAGCACTCCTTTTTGTTTCGGGCTTTTTAAACCCCCCCCTTTAAAAAAAGTAAGGGTTTTAAACAGTTTTAATATATGGGCCCCCATATTTTTGGAAAAATCAACAAAATGGTTTTTTAAATAACTTTTATCACAAGAAGGGGAAGAAGTTACGTTTAAAAAAAAAATTTTTTGGGGAGCATTGTAAAAGCGATTCGATGCTTTAAAAAAAAAACTCTGTGACAATAAGTTAATTTTTCTAGGGTACAAATTTTGGTTTATTAAATCATAAAAGGGGTTTGATTTTCGGGTTAAATTATATTAAAAATTTTTTAAAAGAATTAAATACTTATTTTTCAATTGATATGAGCCTAATTTTATGTGTTTTAGAATTAAAATATTTTGGGGAAGGGTTTTTTTGCAAAAGGGGGGTATTTTTAAAACCCCAAAAAAAATAAATAGAGCATAATGGAGATTTTGAAGAGAAAAGTAAGTTATGCCTAATCTCAAATTTTCATGCAAAACCCTGTAATAAAATATTAATTTTTTGGGTATTTTTTTTTAATCATAATACGGGTTGATTTTTAAGAGCTTAAATATTTAAAATAATGTTTCAAAGAAACAAAACACTACTTTTTTAACTTATTTGAGTCAAATTTTACTCAACCTAAGCTTTAATGTATAGTTTTATAGGTTTTAGCAATAAAGAGTAGTTTTCACCCCTAAAAAATAAAGAGCGCCTATCGGCATAATATATATTTTGAAGAGGAAGGTAAGTTAAGCTTAATCCCAAATTTTCATGAAAATTTTATTTTAAAAAAATTTGGGAAAGGGTTTTTCATTTTTTTTTATTGTTTTCTGGACTATTTTTGATAGCACTAACAATTACGGAGATACCCTTTAAAAGTTTTGAAAATGGGACACCCTGTACAATATAAAAAAAAATCAAAATAATTAGAGAGGAAAAATTATTTAGTATTTTGTAATGAGATTTGTTTATTAATAGGTTGGATGCCAAATTTTGCCTACAACAAAAAATTAATAACAATTTATGTTTTATGTAAAATCCATCTTGTTAATGACAACTTGATATCTGACGACAACTATCGCTTAAGATGGAAAATATATCATTAAAAAACTTGAAGTCTAAGTGTCCACCATCACTAAAAATACTTATCAAGTAAAAATAGCAGTTTTAAAATAATCTAGTTAGCTTAGTTTATTAGGCAAACAGAAAGAAAAAACCCTCTCTGTCAGATTTTTTTTTTACTAAATGATGTAATACAAATATTAAAATTACTTATACAAGAAATTTTGATATATAACTATAATAATTGTTAAGCAAATGTAAAAGACAAATAGGCTATCCACACTTTATGTTTAATCACATGATTACTACTTTTATATTTCATATGCTTGCTTGTGTCTTATATTCAAGGCACTATCAACTTTATTACCAAAAAGGGCAAAAATATCCTATAATTGTAGCAATAAAAAAATTTTACTTGTCCCCAATATAATTTTTTCTAATGAATTTTATTTAATTGAATACAAGAATAAGCATAAAATTATTAGCTAAATTTTGTTTTCTTTAAAGAAAAACGGAACCTGTCTATCATGGATGTTTTTATCGAAAACCGGATGTAAAATTTTGGGGGATTTTTGGGGATATCCGTATCCATATCCGTATCCGCGGATATCCGGGGGGAAAAGAAAGATCCGTGTCCGAAACCGTTACTTTTCGCGGATCTTTTATTTTTCCTATATTTTTTAAAAAAAAAATTTTTTAAATTTTTACCGTTTCCCAAAATGCCCCCGGCAGTGATATTTCATCGGTACTCTTCTTAGCGGAAACTTTTTTTTAAAATAAATCATATTCTTGTTTTCTCTGTAGATGATTTTTTAAAGAAGTTGTGTAATTTCCTTGTTTGGCATTTATTGCATTTTTGTGTAATTGCACATACATTTACAGGTAATTGTTTTTAAATAGTTTTAAATAGTTTCCTTTGGTGTAGATTATCTTTTTTAAAACAAGCCAATTTATATGAAAACCCAAAAAAATTTTTGGGACTAATTAAATTACACCCTTTTTAGCCGCGTTTACACCAATTTTTTTCCCCCTAGTTGCGGCAATTTGTTGTTTTTTTTTACGAAATACAGCATTTTTTTTTGTCTTTCACTTGTAGAGAGACAGATCTTCCACTAATTTTTGGGTTTTTTCCCGGGGGTGTTGGTAAAGATCAAAGAAAGTTGACAATTAAAAGATTTGTTGCTGGGGCTTTGCGCAAGCAACTTGTAAAAACCAGTGGAGATCTGGGGAACTATTGTTTCCTTCCCCCCCAAATTTTTGGGGAAAAAAATTTTTCCCCCCTTTTGCTCTAAAATTGAAAAAGCAATTTTAATTTTCTAAAAAAAATTTTTTCTTGTTGCCCAATTTAAGAAGAGCAATTTTTTGTTTTCTAAAAAAAAATCTTTTTTCAAATTTTAGTTGTCAACTTAGGTGTGGACACCCCCTTTGTTTTTTGATTTAGTAACAATTTTTGTTATAATAAAAATGTTTATTGATTTTATTCATATTTACAAAAAATTTTAATTTTATATATTGGTATATTTTTTTTTTTAAAAAAATATAAAAAAAACAATTTTAAATTTTAAGCGGGGGAAAATGTTTTTGTTTCATTATTTTATTTATATACAAAAAAATTTTCCAAAAAAATATTTAATAAACTGAATATATATACGTTTAGTTTTAATTAATTTTTTTGTACAATTTTGCTAATTTTTTAACTAACGGGTAAAAAATTTAAATTTTTGTTTTTTTTATAATAAATAAAGAATAAAACAAATAAAAAAAGAAAAATTTGCTTTTTTAGAAGAGAAAACAAAATAAATTTCATATTTTTAAACTTGTTTTATATACCTAAAATAGGTTGTATAAAACAATATTTTTTTTTGAATGTCTTTAATAATTGATTTTTAGCTGTTTAGTAAGTATTATTTTTAAAGTGCTCAAATACGTAAATTATTCTTAAGATGGTAAGTTCTTAAAAAAAAAGTATAATTAAGTAGCTTTAGGTTTTTTTACCCCTTTTGACGAGGTCAGTTATGTTTCAGATAATTTCCCAAATTTTTTTTAACTTTAAGATTTTCTAAAAGTCTCTCATCCATTCTTTTTTTAGTTTAAATTTTTTTTAAGAAAAGTGGGGTTTCATTTTTAAAACCCAAAAAAACCCCCAAAAAAAGTAGCTGTTTACCTAATTTTTTAACCTATTTTTTCGGAAAATTTAAAATTTTTATTTATTTTGGGGTTATTTTTTTAATAAAAAAAGAAAAAAATTGAAAAAAAAAAAGGGGGAAAATTTCCTTTTTATTTTATTAGGGGTTTGGGGAAAAAAATTTTTTGTCCAGAATGATAGTTTTCTTGAAATTTTCCCTAATGAATAAATGAGAGAAATATATTATTGTTCCTTTTTTCTTTTTTTTCAATTTTTTCCTTTTTTTTTTTTAATTTTTTTTTATAAAAAAAAAATCCAATAATGATAATCAAGCTAAAAAAGACAATATATCGCACGAAAAATATTAGATTGCCATTTTTTTTGTCAAAATTTAGTGAAAATTTTAAAAATGTGGATGGAGAGAAAGTAATTTTGTTTTATACTTTTGAATAGTATCGATTTTGATTGACTTTTGAAAGAACCCATTGGTTGGCACCACTGGGAGCTGACAGGGACAGATGTCGCTCAGTGATGCCAAAAAGGGGAATAAAAAAATTTTTTTACGTTTAAGACCGTTTCGTTTTTTTTTCCAGCCATTTTAATATTAAAGAAAATCGCTAAAAAAAAATTTTCCCCTTTTTAAATTTGATTTTTTTTAAAAATTAAGTAAAACACCATCTTATGTCTGGGTTTTTTTTGGGTTTGATGTTTCTGCCATTTTCTGATTTGAACCCCCCCCTTTTAATTAAGGGGAAAATTTTTTTATTGGTAAGATAGTTTTTTATAACATATTTTAGGGGGAATTTGTAAACCTAAAATTGTTTTTGCAGATATCCTGAGGGGGAAAGGGAAAAAAAAAGTTCTTGAAAGCTTTGACAAACTCAATAAAGAATTCATCTTTAAAAAACCCATTAATTTTAAGACTGCACCCCAATAACCTCCTGGGGTTTTAATATTTTTTTCTTAACTAGTCAGTCACGACTATTTTTCCCCTTTATATATATATATATATATATATATATATATATATATATAAATATATATATATATTATATATATATATATATATATATATATATATATATATATATATATATATATATATATATATATATATATATATATATATATATATATATATATTTTGTTAAAAAAAAAGAGTAAATGTACCCTTATTTAAAAATATATAACAAAATATTAAAGAAAAAAGTTGTTTAAAATTAAAATTTATGCTTAAATACCAAGTCATGACCCTCAATTCAAATTTTTAAATTCTTTTTGGAAAATTTTCAATTTCCCCTGTATGATTATTATTTTGATTTAATGCTTTTTCGGGGTAGTTTAAAATATCCTTTTTTAAATTAACGCGTAGTTGTAAAATTCAACTGCAACGATATTTAAAAAAACTCTAAAATATCACAAATATTGACAAGGCAAATATTTTACATAAAAAAGTATCATTAGAGGAATAAAACGTTTGTTTTAAATTCTTATGAAAGTGTAGTAACTACTGAACAACTGTTCCACACTTTTATAAGAATTTAAAAAAAAATATCTGTAAAATATATGAACATTATTATTATTAAAATATTTGCTTTGGTAAAAAAATTATTTCTGAAATTTTAGAGTTTTGTTAAATTTAATATCATTGCAACCAACCTGAATTTGGCGATCAGCCAAAAAAATGTAAATCCAGTTAAATTTTGTAATTATTGTTTGGAGCTATTTTAAAAAAGTATTAAATTAGAAAAATTAAAATATGTATCATTAAAAAATTTCCAAAAAATGAATAAAAGGCCATGACTTTGTAATTAAGCAAAAGTTTTGATTCTAAACAACTTTTCTATTTAAGCTTTTTTTTATGTTTTTTAAAACAATGGTACTTTATTCCTAAGTAGTTTTCAATTTTTTTTACTTACCCTGTATATCCTTTGACATACTTTTAATAAAACTAACTACTGCTAATATAGTTTGGCATCATGCACCAACCTTTGTAAGGAATAAAAGTTTTTGACAAATTTTAAATAAAAGAGTTTCCCACTGTCCATATGTGACAATACGTTAGTTAAACGTCAAATTGGTAAAATGGGAAGCTGACATTTTTAGTAAAAAAAAAATAATTTCAGGAGCCTAAGAGTTATTTTTCTCCAGCTTTTGCTGATATGCTGCTATACTTTGACATATCAGTATTCCAAAAACGACTTTCACAAGTTTATTTAATTTAGAAAAATAGAAAATAATCAAAAAATCTGAAGACACTAGTTATGCAGATTCCACAGCTTAGAGACTCAGAGATAAAGGAACGAGCAAGGTGGAAAGTTTGAAGTCTCTACAGATGGGCTGTAAAAAGATGCATGAAAGTATCACTTTGTCTTAGTTTGTTGGTAGCTGCTATAGAAAACAAATTACAGCAGTTAATTCCTCGAAGTAGAAGCCGTGAAAATACCTACAAAAGCGCGACAGATCCCTTATAGCCTATGGTCGGAAAGAAAAGGAAGCTACTTTATAAGACTAAGGTCAATAATAAGGCAAAGGACTTTCCTCCAAATGCAGGCAATAATTCTAAGAATTGTGAGAACCACCTTTTACCTGACATGGGAAGAGTGGGTATTTTAAGCAGGGTCTGATTTGGATGAATACGGAGTATATAGATAAGTAGACAAAAGTAATGGCCAAATTTGACTTAAAGTTTTCCGCTCAACTGATGGCGTCAAAGTTTAATACGATATTATAATTTAGGAATGATAAGGGTGGATAGGATAGTTTTCACCTAAAAAATATAAATGTATTTTTTTCTTATTTTGCACGTTTTAAATTTGTTTTCATTTTTAAATTATCCTAATAAATATTCTTTTATAAATGTTTGTAGTGTAACCTTAGACTGTTTAGCATACTTGAATATACATATTCATTGATAAATTAAAGTCGTGCCTTTAAAGTTTATCAACCCTAAATTCAGCGGGGCAAAATATTTTAAAGTTTTCCACTTTTTCACGGCTTAGCACACGTAGCAAATGAAGTAAATTATTCGTAAACATCAATCAACGTCGGCAAGATAAAATTTATCTTTTTCCTTTGGTCCACTTTTAGTTAGTTTTACTCTTTGGTTTCGATCGCCGAAAGTAGATTGAGAGTGATATCTCACTATGAAGTTCTAAATTGCGTTTAAAGCTTCGAAATTGAACCATTTATTCTTTTAATTTATTTTTTGGACGTATTCCGGATGAAATATGATAGTATAGTTCTTAACAGTCAATTAAATTATTTTTTTTAAGGGTAGCTAGCCACAAGACTCACATTAATCTGTAAATTTGATTAGAAATTGGTAGAAAGGATGAATAGTAATACACTCACAATTTACATATTACTAGCCATATTAGATCAAAGGATAAAAAGAGATAACATCTTAAGCTACAAAAATACACAACAGTTCGCTAATAGTACACAAATTGTTCAATAACTTCTTGGAATTTACTGTCCACATTAAAAGTTTTAAAACAGTTTTTTTTAATCTTTTTAACAGCCCAAGAGGTCTTTTAATATTGTGATAGTCCACGAAGGCTGAAGGCTTAAGTACTAAGTACTTATACCAAAAAACCTGTTCAGTTTATTGCCTCGAAAACACAGTCATGTTCGTTGTCACGAAAAAAGTCTGCCAATACTCATCCCTTACATATGAGCGGCCAAGTTCTGCAGAACAAAGAGTCGTTTAATCTTGTCGGCGTTACTTTTGAGAATAACCTCAACTGGCACAAACACATTACATCCATAGCTTCGGCAGCTTCAAAAAAGCTTGAAATCCTCTTTTGAGCCAGAAAATCAAATCTGTACACTCTGTATTTATCCCAAATCAGACCCTCTTTAGAATATTGTTCTCATGTCTGGGGAAGGGCGTCCTCTACAACACTTAGCATTCTAGACTCCATTCAAAGAAAAGCCGTTCGTCTTATTAATGATCCCACACTAACAGACAGGCTTCCTCTTCTTCCCCACGGTCAAGCTGTAGGGGATCTGTCGCTCTTCTATAGGTATTTTAACGGCTTCTGCTCAGAGGATTTGGCCAGAATAATTCCTTCTCTGGCAGCTCCCAATAGAGCAACACGTAGTGCAACTTTTATGCATTCTTTTACAGTTCAGTTAGAGAGGCCCCGAACTTCCCGCTTTCTTCGTTCCTTCATACCTAGAGTGTCAAGACTATGGAACCTGCTGCCAGCAGAAGTTTTTCCTTCTCCTCCCAATATCCAAATATTTAAGTCCCGTGTGAACAAACTCCCTTTCATCACACTTAAGACACCCACGGTACGTTAGTACTTAGGAATCAGCCTTCGTGGACTGTCCCAAGATAAAAAAAAACTAACGTACCGTGGGTGTCTTGGGGTCTTGTATAAAGCTTAAGTACTACTAGGTACCGTAGGTGCTGCGTTTAAAGAAGTTTAACGCATTTATTCTTCAGTTTAGTCAACGATGTCGAAAACATTCAGATACTGCATTTTACAGCAGCTTTAGGACAACGCGATAGTGCCACCACGGACCTTATACAAATAACTACTACTTTTGAACTACCTCCTATGAACGTCTGGGGAATGTCATCCAGACAGAACCTACAGTTTAACGTGGAATCCAAACCACACACAGCAGCACGTGGCCTTGCTTCGATCAGGGCTGGATTTAGGGGAGGGCAACCGGGGCTACAGCCCCGTGACCTCCACAAAAGAGGGGCCCCAACAATAGAGACTTCGGAAAAAGAAATCAAATTCAGACTAGTAAACACTAGTAAACAACTTTTCCTTTAATTTTTTGCGTTTTACCTTCACCTACAGTATACTTTGTACAAACATATAAATCATCTCTTTATAATAAGTATTGAGCACGATGTTTTAAAGGAATTAGATATGTCTGATATAATCAAACAATTAAAAAATCTAGAAAAGTGCAAGAAATGACAGGGCATCTGACTCCATTCTATTAAACTTATAATGATATTATTTTTCGTATTTTGTTCCAATTTCGTAAGAATTGCACTTTAATTTTTAATTGGTATTATTTTAAAAATATATTTGTAAAAGTAAAGTAAATTTTTGAATGGTAAGAACTAGGGCCCCCACTCGAAATCTGCCCAAGGGCCTCCACAGTCTTAAATCCGGCGCTGGCTCCGATGGTCACCCATCAGACTAGTATTCTCGCTCAACGTTGTTTAACTTTGCTGATCTAACGGGAAGCGGTGTTTCAATTGCGGCATATGTTCAGTTAATGTTCGATATTTTTCTCAAGACCGATTTTATAGATGATGTCATTAAATGAAGATAGAATTTTAAACCTATACAAAAATTGTCTTTGGATATTGATCAATCATAATCGAAGGCCCATGTTGCCTATCTGGTCCAAGAAGTCTTAATGCCTAAGTACTAATGCAGCGTGGGTGTTTTAGATAAAATAATGGGTGGTTTATTAACACAGGACTTAGAGGTTTGGAGATGAAAGAATAACCTCTGCAGGCATCAAACTTAATAGTTTAGACACTTAGGAATAAAGGAATGGTTAAAGTGGTAAGTTCGGGGCCTCTCCAGATAGACTGTAAAGGAATACATGAAAATGTCAGTCCTTGTTGCTTTATTGGAAGCTACAAGGAAAGGTATTAATTATACTGGCCAATTCCTCGGAGAAAAAAACATAAAAACCTATTAAAGAGCGACAGGTCCCTACAGCTCGTCGGTGGTCAAGAGAAGGAAGCTTTTTCGTGAGAGTGGAGTAAGGGGAGAAATACCACAGTTGGTATTTTTGCTAAATGGAAAATTTATTTAGCAGTTATTTATTTGTAAGTTTGTATTTAGTTTTCTTAATAGGAGTATGATAATAAAATATTAAACACCAATGGAAAAATAACTAATTGTGTATTAATTTTGCTCACAGGTGCGGTTATAAATTCGTATTGTATTTATTTTCATAACCAAAGGAAATACCTTTCCAAAATTAAACTTTTCCTAGAATCCATAAATTACTAGAGTTTTTTTTTTCATCGTTAATCTTATAAATTGAATTGTTTTACTTGACACTATATCAGATAAGTTTGTCTACAACAAGTTTAAAATAAACATTTTCAAATGTGATTGATATATTTGTTTAACATATCCGCTTTATTTTTCCATTGAACAATTGATAATCCATTGCTAATCTTTAAACTCGTCAATATAGATATTTAAAATAATCTTGGTAATTTTTTTCTATAATTTTATTGTACTAGATAAGCATAATAAATTAAAACGGTACTTATCAAAATAAATCTAAAATCATACAATATCGGTTTAACCAGACCCAATAATCTAAAAGAACTACTTTATGATTATTCTAAGATCAGAATTAGGGACGACCTTTACTCATTTGCTAACCAAATGAAATTTATCCAATATAGTATGCAAACAAATGTATTACGAATGGGTTGCCCAAAAAAGTATGCTTAAGATTATGTTTCATTAAAAAAAATGAGAAATTTTTGATACTCCCTGTATAATGTCAATTTTTATTTTTTTTTATTCTACATGACATACCTAATACACCACTAATTTTTTCTTTAATTTCATAAAAAATAAATTACTTAAATTTTTATAAATGAAATTGAGAAAACAATTTTTAGTGGTATACAGTGTGTCCCAAATTTAGCCTACATTGCTATTTCGCTTAGTATATAAGATAGAAAAATGTTTAAATGGGGAAAGTGTTGGAGGATTTATTGCTGTTTTAAACTGTGCAGTAAATTTTCTTCTTGAAAATTTAATTCTGAAAATATTAGGAAAAAAGTGAAAATCGTCGATTTTAATTTTAGCTTGTGATTTATTTGCTTTAATTTTGTCAGGTTTTAAACTATAAGATTGTAAGGACACTTTTTGGCGACTAAACACTAACATTTGACCACCAATTTTCTGCGATCGCCTTTTGTTTTTCAATTACTAACCAAAACTTCCGATTTTTACGGCGCCAACTTTGATTTTTTGATATTTAAATAGCTCTTTAAATTCCCTTTTTAACGATATCCCACTTGCCACTAAACAGTTTTAAAAATATTTTTTAAAAATACATTTGGCAACGCCGTCCCGACGCCTCATTTCCCTTAAAAAGGTATGACATAAATGTGTATTTTGCAAAAAAAGTGATAATATTTCAAAAAATATTATTGATGTTTTGGTAAAAAAATATTTTGACAAAACCAAATCTAAGCAATGTTAAAAAAAATAGCAATTCGATAATATATAGATTTTGCGTACTAACAAAAATATTGTATTTATTACGAACTTCTGTTTTGCTAACTAGTAATTTATCTACTTAATAAACTTTCAATTTCAAACTTTGATTTTTATGGTATTAAATGGGCAAAAATTTCTGTTATATATTATATACAGTGTGTCCGCGGATGGAGTGTACAAGAGAAAATCTTTATTATTTATTTTACGACAAAAAGTAATTCATTATAAAAAGTTCTGTCTGTCGAGAAAATGAATTTACAAGATTTTAATTTTTGATAAGATGTACAGGGTGTTAAGAAATTAGAAAAACATGAAAATGCTTTAAGAGGGAAGTACCATTGTTTATTATTTTAAACACATATTTTATAAAAAAACGTTGTTTATAAACTAACATAAAGTCTAAATACAAATTTAAAAATAAGTATTCAAACTTTTAAAAATGGGAGAATAATGTAATTTGCATTTAATACAAAAATTCAATACTTTCAAAACGTTATTTTGTAAACGTCCATCTGAAATCAGCATCTCATTTACATCTGTCAGTGTTCTGATTCTGTAAAGGCATTTTTAAAAATGTTTACCAAAGAAGAGCGTATTTATTTAATACAATTCTACGGTACACGGACGTATATAAGGGGGGTTCTGGGGGTCCGGACCCCCCATTCATATCCATCTTACTTGTCCAACAGAAAAAAATTACATGCACCGCGCCGATTGTAGAAAACGATAGTTGCTTAGTCCACCGCAGTGCGGGAATGGACACCGAAGCGCCGAAACTTTTTTCGCCTATCACCGCTTCGCGACGGGCTTTTGAAGAAAATTAAGGATCAAATTAATTCATCTCATTCAACGCGTATCTCTCTTTGTGAGACACGATGGACCGAGGAACACGTGGCTGTTGAAAGATTTGCAGAAATGGTTCCCGTTACACGCGAAACACTTGGGGCACTTTAAGATGCTGCTAGTAGCGACGTCGCTACTCAAGCATACCATCTTCAAACCGCTCTGGATAACAGCAAGTTTATTGTTTCTTTAGTTATACTGAGAAAAGTTTTTTCATATAAAGCAAACCTTTACAAAGCAATGCAGAAAGTTAAAGTCGATTTGACCAACATTTGCGAATATACAAAAACTGTAAAAACGACTTTACTAAATGTTCGGAACGAAAGTCAGTTCGCAATCCTTTTTGAACAAGCACAGCAGATGAGTTCAAGTGATATAGTTGTGCCAAGAATAACTGGAAGGCAAACCCTGGGCAGTAATATTGCAGCAGGAAGTGCCGAAATATACTACCGACGAAATGTGTTTTACCCTTTCGTTGATCATGCTATTACAGAACTGGACGGGGGTTTTAAACCAGATGAATCGACGATCGAAGGAATTCAAATGCTGCTACCTGAAAAAACCCGTAATGACCCCAGGATAAAAAAAATCTTAAAAAGATTGCACAAACATTTCTGGGTGGAAAAAATGAAGGCACAATATTTCTGAATGAATATGAGATATGGCACAACCACTGGAAATCTGTAGCACAAAAACCTGCAACTGTGATCGACCCTATCGATAGCTGCGATGATTAGTATTCCCTTTAATAAAAAAGCTTCTCATTATTTTAGCCACACTCCCAGTGTTTACTGCAACCCCTGAAAGACCTTTCTCTACCTTAAAGAGGTTAAAAACTTACCTAAGAAATAAAATGGGCGATGTA
Source organism: Listronotus oregonensis (assembly GCA_019359885.1). NCBI lineage: Eukaryota > Metazoa > Arthropoda > Insecta > Coleoptera > Curculionidae > Listronotus > Listronotus oregonensis. The sequence goes on along the minus strand of JAHBCN010001699.1, from coordinate 87,443 downwards.
AGACTTACTGGTCTGGCTTTAATGAGCGTACACCGAGATCTGGCGGTGCAACTTGATTCCGAAGAAATTATTAATTAGTTAGCAAAAAACGTAAAAGACCAAATTTATTACTTTAAAGTTTCAACTTTCTTACTTTTGAATAAATATTGCAATACATACATTACATATTTATTTAAAGCACCTACTTAGAGTAACCTAAGTTATATATTATAGATTACCCGCGACTTTACTAGTCGCAGGCAATGTTTAATTTGTAAATGATAGATTAAATTGGCATAAGGGCTCTGTCTTTTTACTTTGGGGAACCCCTCCTTGTCTAAGCTATAGCTACGTCCGTGCTACGGTATAAACGGTGTGTTATTAATACACTATAGATAGACGGCTGTCCTTGCACAGCTTTGGTCAGACAATGGCTACCTAACTATTTTGGCGAAAAATGGATAGGGAGGTTTGGTCCAATCCATTATCCAGCTAGGTCGCCTGACCTTACAATACCAGACTTCTTTTTAAACTTTAAAACAGCGCATACAAGAAGCAATAAAACTAATCTGAATATGCCGTAAATAATTTGTTAAGTGTACCATAAATTTATTGGGTTAGCGGAGAAGTGTGTCGAGGTGAAAGGTAGCTAGGTCCGTAGAAAATTTTTAAATGTTCAATATATTTTATTTTTAAATTTGTATTTAAACTTTATGATAGTTTATATACAACTTTGTTTTATAAAATTTTTATTTAAAATTATAAATAATGATACTTCCCTCCTAAAGCATTTTCATGTTTTTCTAATTTTTTAAAACCCTTACATCTTACATCTTATCGAAAATTTATATCTTGTACATTCATTTTCTCGACAAGCAGAACTTTTTATAAAGAATGACTTTTTGTCGTAAAATGAATAATAAAGATTTTTCTCTCTTGTGCAGTCCATCGGCGGACACACTGTATGTACATAATAATTTCAACCCCAAAAATTCGTATGCTGTATAGACAGGCGTGTTTGTATTTGCTGATTTAGGTAATAAAATTAATTCAAAAACCTTGAATTTTGCCCACGTACAGGACTTGTTAACAGAGGTGGGAATCCTAATCATAATATCATTAGGTAAATTTTAGTAAAATTTAAGACGTATCCTTTGTGTCGACTTCATTTAATTTCACCGGGCTTATTTAAATTTATGAATATTTGTATGAATATTCAAATTACTATTTTGTGCTTAGATTACAATTTTATCATATTTATAAGATAATTTAAGGTAAAAATTATAACATATTTGTAAAAATTGTCGGTACGTCACCAATTTAACAGCTGGACAGTTATTTATTTTTCACAGTTACGATAAAACTAAACTTTTTGTGAAATCCGCCATGTCTAGCGGTTTAAATATGTGAGGGAAATAGTTTGAGATGTCTAAAATTAAAAATACCTAGGATCTGACCAATGAGCTGTTAGTTCAACTGGAGAAAGCATCGATTTGGCATAAGCGTGGTATCATAAACGCACATTCTAAGGTTCTGCCTAGCGATGAATGAACCTCTGTACTCGAAACAATAAAATCCACCAAAACCCGGGAAAATGGTTACTACAGATACGATTTTGTCGTAAAGCGTGGCTGCCAAGTAACTTTCTGTTTCATTGACTTGATAGTATATTATGATTAAATTTTACTTAATTTATTCCTAAAATTACATCAAAATAAGCTCTATTATTGTATTTTAAACTGTGAATAATATTTGTTATATTTATTACTATAAAGTATAACACAGAAAAGTAATGCTGTCAAAATAATATTTTCTTTTTGGACAGCTACTAATAAGGGCGCGACAGCGTGACAACAGCGGATTTTTCGTAGAAGCGTACTTCCGCCACCCTCAGCTTCGCTCATGGATTCTAGAGAAGTAAAGGATCACCCTCTTTTATGGCTGTTTTGCTCAAAAAGTGACCCTCACTAGGAGGCGCTGGTGTAGCTTAGGGAACCATTGAGAACCAATGACCTTGACCGCAATATATAAAGTAAAGTTTAAAAACGGCCCTCTGGAACACAACGCCATCTGCAACTGAAGGGTCCTTTTTGTAACACAGAGTGGGTGATCCTTTACCTCTCTAGAATCCATGGCTTCGCTCGACAGATGACCACATTCAATCCCGTTTTAGTCTAAATATTTTTTGTTTGGGTAATTTTTGTGACAATTGTATAAATTTCAGTTTGTGTAGTACTTTTAATAAATTAAAATGGTAAGGTATTGCAGGTGTAAAGTGCGGATATGATTTCTGTATTATCATTTCACAAGTAAGTACAAACTATGCTTGTACCATTCTATCGCCAATAATAAACAAAAACATGTTGGCTGCAGCTCTCGATCGCGTTTATGAATGAAATGCTTTCTCTATCTATGATGTTACCTCATTGGATCTGACCCTATTGCGAACCGGCTACTTTTAAATATAACAACATATCTGTCAGGTTAAAGAGTGGCTTTGTAGTAATTTTACGAATACAGTAATAAAAATAAAGAAACGTTTAACTTTCAGTCTGACAATAAAATGGTCTAACACTTTACCTCTTTTCAGTTGCTTCGAAGAAAGGATTTTTACGAAAAAAATTAAATGTGAGCTTTACGTCTAAGGGACTATTCTAGTTTTAAAAGTAGTGATAAAGATATTTCGTAGAGTTAGCTCTTATCATAGACGAACTTTAAAACTACGTTTGCTAAGAAAACGTTTAAATTTTTAAGTTACTTCTACAATAAACTTTTGTTCATCAATAAATATGGATGGTTGGTGGTTTAAAACTTTATATGTTCTGGGAAAAATTTAACAGTTTTAAAGAGATCCGTCAAAAAGGTTTGAAAATATTTTAAATCTTTAAAAAGTGCTGTGTACAACTAATTTTTTTAAAGTAAGTCAAGCGCTTGATAATAAAATATTGAAAAAAATACAAAAATTTATAATTTTCAAATACTTAACTAAGTTTCGTTGATAGGTTGTTAAAAAATTGTAATAATAACTTTCATGACGCTGATTTGTTTACTTTTAATAAGTTTAAAACATTGAAAAGAGATGTTACTTACAAATAGGTGCAACCGTTATTGAAAATACTGTTGAGTTTTTTCAAATGTTTAGGTTTCCTTAAAACCTCTTCTACATTTGTCAAACAGTTTTATCTGACATTTCGAGCATTTAAAACGTTGCCCGGGTGAATTTCAAATTTATTTTTTATTTCACAATGCCTTTGTCATCCAAAGATTTTGCTAGAGCCGTTGCTCTTCATGTTGTTGGTTATTCCTATAGAGAAGTGGCGGATATACTGGGTTTTACAAAATCTAGCGTGGAAAGAGCCGTTGCAAGATTTCGTGAGACTGGAAGTTATGGCAGAAAACCTGGACCTGAAGAAATCGAGCTACTTCCGCCCTTAATGATCGCTTTATTACACTCTCAGTTTTAAGAGATCGGCATACCAGTGCAGTAGTGATAAGAAATGAACTCCAAAGAGTTTATCAAGTTGCTGTCAATGAAATAACAGTAAGAAAAAGACTTAATAAAGTCAATTTACGGGCCAGAAGACCGGCAACTGGACCAGAACTCCTCTGTTTTAATTAAAAATAGACCTGATCAAAAAGTTTAATATTTATTTCAAACATTCATATCCCTTAAACCGATAACGATACCGAGAAGAATAAATCACCAAAATATTAAACATGAACCAAGCTCTACAGAAAAGCATATCTAGTGTAGTTTACATTGCAAAATTACTCTACAAAGTGTTACAAAACTTAAGAGAAAAAATGTACTTTTTTATTTTCTTGTATATTTCAACATGTAAACAGTATTTTTAAAAATTGAATAGAAATTATTTAAAAACAAAACAATTATCTACATTTAAAAGTTATCATACAATAAATTTGATCTAAATTTTGGTTGTCCCGAATTTTATGTCGGTGAGTATATTTCGCCACTTGTATTAAAAATAGCAATTTTATATTTGTTTATGGATTAATAAAAATCAGTTTTATAAAAAAGTTTATTGTAATCCTTAAGCAGGGCTAGAAGGCCGTAACCCATGTATGCCAACGTCAGAATAGTTTTAAAAATGTTTATTTTTTTTAACCAGGTTTAATTACTCCTCTCTGTTTAATTTCAAAGTGCAGTGTGAGTAAATATACAATTTTTAAAATGGTTTATAGAAAATGAATTTTTCAAAAAATATTGATCTTATAAAATAAATAACAATGTGAAAGACCGATAATATCTATTGCAATAAACATAATAAAAATTACTGGATAATATTGATACTGATAAGTGAATTGAATTTACTTTTCAATTTTAATGCTTAAAAAAAATGCATTTAATAATATATTTAAAACTAGACTTCACGAAAAGTACATAAAATATTACATATATTTTAACTTTTATTGAAATACCAGACATACGAATACTGATCTCATAATATTATCATATTAATTTTGCCCTGTGTTACCGCATTTTCTCAGAGCACGAAAAGTAATAAACATATTTTTAAGATAAGCACTGCTACGACTATAAGTGCCATTTGGCGTTTTGTTTTATAATATATTTTATTAAGTTAGGGTGGTCTTCATTCAAGATAATTTTCCATCTGAAAGTTCCGGGTTTCTGCTTAAAAAATAATTCGTTTCGCGCTTCATGCTGTACTGGGTGTCCAAATAAGAAAGGATACCGGCTGTATCTCAGAAAACGTGTATCGCAGAGCGTTGACGAAAATATATTTTTAGTAAAAGTGGTCAAGAGAAATAGCTGAAAATTATTTTTAAGTTTCTGAAATGGCTGCTGAGGGAATTATGAACTAAAAATTTTTTTGTAATTTTTATTAAACCTAACAAAAAACTGATTTTTAAAGTCAAAAAATTTTTTAAAATTTTTTTTGTTTAAAATTTTTGGATTCTAAAAATTAAGTGGTAAAAGAGGAGGGGGTCAGAGGGGGGAATTTTTTTCCCCGATAAAGCCAACCCCTTTTGATAAAGCCGTTTCTTTGAAAAAAGCCAACCCTTTTTTAAAAAGTTGCTTTTTTTCGGGGAAATTTTTACCCTCCCATGCCATCAGGGTCTTATGTCGGGTATTTTCTTAAATTAAATTCTTTCCCACGCTACCATATCATCAGGTCTTACGTCACGTGTATTTTCTTGAATATTGATTTTTCCACTGTACCATACCATCAGGGTCTTACGTCACGATATTTTTCTAAATATGATTTTAAAGCCGCCCTATCTCCAGTTTTTATTAAAAAGCTTTGGAGTCGTGTAGAATCGAACTGGACTCTGGATCAGGGCAAGGCGCTGGCATTGGACCATAAGGCTTTCGTACTGAAACAAACAACAGACGACGTCCCATGCTTTAGCGTGCAGACAATGCCTACTACCAGCGCCATCTACAAAACGTCCCTGGAAGAAATTGGAACTACGCTCCTCTGACAGCGAGCGGTACAGTAACCTCTGCTTTCGTATAAATGAAAAATCGATATTTTCGCTTTACTGTGGTACTAATACTTTCCACTCTTTATGCAGCGCTTTTGTAGATAAATCAATACAGTTGGCCTTGTTATACAAGGTTAACATTTTACAAGTTTTAATTTTATTTGGTAGATATTTTAACAAAATTAGGGGTTAAATATTGATATTAATTTTACATTTTGTGCTGATGTAGATACTTCTTGAATCCACTCTTATTTGGACAGTAAAGGATTTAAAAAAAAAGTACCAATGTAAATTAGCTAAGATTCACATTATAATATTGTGCAAAAAGAATTATAGAGACTATTAGATTCAAAAGTTGGTTGAAATTATAATAAAAAAAGTAATTTAATAATATTTTCTCAAAAATATTTAATTAATAATATACCTAATCAGAGTTAAATATCTTAATTAAAAGTAAATGAGATGAGATCATGGCTATTAGTTGAAAAAAATCTTTTAAAAATGAGGTAACACATGTAATTGGGCTATATTACAGTTGTTTTCTTTTTATCTATTATATATTCTATTAAATTATTGTCCGGTAGAATAGTTGATTTAGACTATTTTATGCTTTAATAGTTTTTATTAATAGTTATTATTTTAGTTATTTCTGTATACTTTCAAATAAAAATATTATAATCCCTTTGTTTAAACTATAGTGTCATAAGTATATATTTAAACTGCTTATTATGTAAAGGTATCCTGAAAGAAATCAAAAAGCCATATAAGAAATTGATACTAGCATAGATATAATACGTGAAATAAGATTCTATTTCCTATTCTTTTCGTGTATATCAAATCAATCTGATTTTTTAAAGGGAAAAAGAGAATAACCCAATTTTAGGATGTCGTAGTGCCACGTCACTGTATATTTGTATTGTTTTATCAATATGATACCTGTTACTTACATAATCTGTATAATCTATGTTATATTTATAGTTGTTATTTTTTTTCCATATACTTAATGTATGTACCTACTTTATATTATAAATTTAAACCTACCGTAACTGTGAATATTTTATATCTAATGGATTTTGAAAATTGATTCTTTATTATTCTAAGTTCAATTTCCTTTAAAATTTGTAATATGATTTTTATTTTAAGACATTTTACGAAGGTTATAAACTAAGTACTCAATTGCCGTTAGTATCTTAAGTGAAGTAAGAGGTAGTTTAGTACCACACAGTTTAAAAGATTTAACAGATTCTAGGAACTCTAGTTTAGGGAATCTCAAAAGTGGAGAAATTGGGGTCTCCACAGGGTAAGGGTACAAAGGTACATAGGTGGTACCTAGTGTTTTATTGCTAGAGAAGAACTTATATTAGCTAATTCTTCAAACGGAAAATAACTATAGAATAAAAGGGCAGAACCAATAGAACTCATAAGAGGGCAACAGCAAAGCCTTTAAGAGTGAAATTAATAATAGGGTGAATTGCCCCCTTCAATGAAAGATAAACACTAAAGAGCACTTAAACATGGAACGATATTCCATGGGAATGACCAAGGCTTATAATTAGAGGGGAATTCTGATTCTAAAGAGAACTGACCTTTTTATTATTATTATTTAATCAGTATTATTGTTTGAAGTACAACTGCAGCAATATCAAACCTACTGTTCAGCTAAAAGTGTGAATTTCTATGCGACCAAATCGAGTTGGGAAGTTTTATAATTTTTTGTAAATAGTGGCAAGGTGCTCAAAAAGCTATATTGTTGTATAATTTTCTTGTCCTGTAAGTTTTACAAATATTTTATCTTATAATGTTTTGGTTATATTTTTTGCTTTAGGTATTTAGGTATTTAGATTTTTAAATCATTAAAATATTTCAGTAAGTTTTGTATAGCTTCTAACACGAAAGACTTATTTTTAGAGGTAAATTTATTAAAACAGACCGTCTAGCAATTTTTTATCTGTAAAAACTTTGGTTTTTACCAATACTTATCTTAAATATATCCCTGTTTCTTTTTTTTTTCATGACAAACCTTTTTATCATTATTTAATCAGTATTCTTCGAAAGTAATGTAAAGTAATCATTAAAAAATAAAATATAGAAGGTTTTTTTAAGAGAAAGGTACTTTATTTGACTCCTTTCCAGGTAATAAATTTAATTTTCTTTAAAAAGTCTATTTTGGTGTCACATTCTATTAAAACTATAGTAATATCAAACTTACTGTTCAGATAAAAGTGTGAATTTTATGGGGACTAAAAATCAAAGTTAAGAAATTTTACAATTTTTGTAAATAGGGGAGGTGTTTAAAAGCTAAATTGTTGTATAATTTTTCTTTGACCTGTAAGTTTTTGCTGTAAATATTTTATTTTTCGGAGTTTGGTTATATTTATTGCTTTAGGTATTTAGGTATTCAGATTTTAAATAATATTTTTTTTTTGTAAAATCATATTTGTATAGCTTCTAACATGAAAGACTTAGTTTTAGAGGGTACATTTATCAAAACAGACAGTCTAGAGTTTTTATTGGTAAATAGCTTATCTTAATATATCTCTGTTTTTTTTTTTCATGACAAATTCTTTGGTAATAAGATTCGTGAAACAAAGAACAAACATGAGCTTATTATTTATTTTTAGCTGGTAACACAGGTGATACAAATTTTTAGGTGGAAGGATCGTACATTTTATAATTCCGTCAATATTATAAAGGTTCAGATTTTTACAGTCTTCCAACAATTACTTGCGGATGACCTATTGGGAATTTTCCATATTTACAAATGTAAGGGTATAGAGAACAAACATCAGCGTATTTAATTTTTTCCATATCTTTAACCTGTAATAGTTCCAGACATTACCGGTACTGGCCCCTGTAGAAAGCATTTCTTGATTTATGGTGTCAAAGCTAGCAAAGGATGGTTCTTGTAAATGTTTCAATATTTGATCTTCTTGCAGTTGTTTTCGAAAGTCGCACTCCCACATCTCGTGAACTTTTAAAACCAAAACTTTTTAATCTATCAGTTGTAGAATAGTTGTTTCATATATTAGTTTAAAGTTTGCGACGGATCTGCTAAAAATGGTTCATTTCTGCCAAATTTATAGCATTTAGGGCATCCAGCATAGGCAGCCATGGAAAAAATAAATTTCTGTTTGTTTGGCAATATCCATCCACTTACTCCATGTAATTTGACTTCTTGATCTTGGCTGCATGCACGATGTTTATACCCATCTGGGTTCCATCCAAAGTAACCACTGAACTGCAATTTTGCTTTGTTTATCCTTATATCTGTAACCATGTTTTGGAATAATACCGATTGTATCGGGTTTTAGGAAATTTCGACGAAATACTTGTTACAAGCTGAAGCAATGGTAGTGATTCGCTAAATGGGCAAACGTTTGTAGTAGTAACAAGTTGCTGTCTAAATTTTAGACATGCTCTGGTTAAAATTTCCACATCTAAGATACAGTAGCTAACTAGTGCTCTTTGCATATCAAACTGATTGTTTGGTGTTTTTCTGTACATCTTATAAATATATCTCTGTCTTCATTCTTCATCTCATCAGACTGTAAAAATTTTTTACTTTGGGAATTTTCCCAAAATAATTTTCATTTTTCGTATTAAAAGGGTGGAAAATAGCCTTCTTCTTAAAACTATCTCAAGACCAAACGTAAAGGGAGTTTGCTTAGGGGCTGGGGAAAAAGTTCACCGAATCTATAAATTTTAAAATTTTCCCAACTGCATCATTATTATTTTGGTTCCTCCCCAAATTAACTGTGGTGTCAAATCAGTGTTCATCATTACAGGTTTAATATAAAATGGTGATCAAAGGCCTGTCCATTGTGTGGATTTTCTGTAATATATTTAAATTTTTTTTTAACTGCAATAAATGTTGAATAAAGAAAGCAATTGCATTAACCTTTGTGCTCTGAAGTCTCCGCCACATTTTGACAAAATACAATTTTTCGTCGTTTATACAAACATCACAACGTTGGCTGAAACAAGAGATTGACTTGATGAAGAAATGATCCATTTTCCAATTCTTTTTCTTGGCGTGTTTCCAAATCATAAAACACAAATAGCTTATCTTATTGTAGCTTTTCCTTTGTCTATCTGAATGAAGCATAAGTGATTTTCAGGTACACGCAGGTAACTGACAAATTTTTCATTGCATATGTTTCCTATCACCTTTTCTGTCTTAAACAAACCGAGCATAATTTGATTTTTCATATACTTGATTTACCCAATAATTGGTTTATGATAATCATAGCAAATCTGACCTTGAACGATCCCCAAAAAATCTGGGCATTTATGGTAGCTTTTGTCCACAAGCAGGCGATCTTTGACAAGCTTGACAAGTTCCGCCAATATGGTCATTTTTTTTTATTAAAGGGGAAAATGGCATTTTTTCGCAGTAAAAAGACTGACCCAAAAGAGCAGGGGAAAAACGTTAAAATGTTTTTCATGATAAAGAAGGTCGATTAGGGCTTTTTCCCCTTTAAAATAACGCCCTTTTGAGGTTTGTAACAAATTTTTTTGAACTTTTAAATTTTTAATTTAGCAATTTCCCCACCCTTCCTCAGGGAATATTTCCCTTCCACAATTTTTGTTTTTTTTTTTTTATTTTTCTTATCTGTCAATTTTTTTAAACCTGCTCTTTTTTAAGCGCCATTGCCACCCCCCAAACACGGGCAAAAAAAGATTATGGGAATTTTTTTTTACATATAATACCTCTATTTCCTATGCATTCTTCTGCATAATTTTATTTTCCTTTCTTCCACACCCGTTTACCAACACTTGTTACTTTAGGAAAATGACTTTTTAAGTCCCGTCGAGTTAGATTGGTTACTACTTTTTATTTTAAACATCCTCGGTAACTTTTCAGCGGGTCTAAAAGAATCCAGCCCTCGCCAGGCTGAAGTCCAGAGCAAAAGCAACCCCACCTGGTCTGACCGTTGTGTTCTGTTTTACTAATCATTCACAATAGTTCACAAACCCCAATACCGGTTCGATACCTTTGGCGGCTTTCAACTTAAATTCAAAACCCTGTCCGGTCAAATTGAATTTTGTCCCTTTTTTTGAAACATTTTTAATTATAATAAAATTTCCATTTCAGAGAAAAAAATAAGAATATATATTCGGCGGTGTATTTTGAACTGAACCGCCCTACCGCAAAAACCTTTATATTAGAGATAAATTAAATTTCTATGTTTTTAAAAATGTTTTCAGACGGCAGAGAAGTAGAAGGCGGCATCTGGACGATTTTTATAAAAATTTTAGTTTTTCATAACTTGGGGGGCCAATTTTAAAAATTTTTCAAACATTTTATATTTGTTTTTTTTGGTTTTTTTTTTTTTTTTTATTCCCCAAAACGCTTTTTTTTTTATCAGAGATCTTCATTATTAAAATCGTTAGAAGTTGCCCCCCATTTAAAATAAAAAAAATTTTTGGTTTTTGAAATTTTCTGTTAAATTTGTAAAATTAGGTATAAAGAAAGTAACTTAATTTTTAAATTTAGCGTAATTTGGGGTAAAAATGAAGAACTATATTATCAATAAAATAAATGTATGTTTCAACTTTTTAAAAAACCGTATAAAATTTTTTTTTTATAAAAAATTTTTTTTAAAATTTTTCTTAAATTGGGTTTTTTTGTTATTTTTCCCCAATTTACCGAAACATCTAAAAGTGTTTTTATATTCTCGTAAGAAATGAAAAAAAATAGAAATATTAAAAATGAGTAATGTTTTTTTAAAAATATTATAAAAGTTATTTAAAGAAATTTGGAAACATACCCTTTATGGGAAAATAAACTTTTCTTGAAAGGTTTTGAAATGAATGGTTTAAAAAATAAAATCTTGGACTTCCATTTCTTTTTTTGTTAATTTTTCACACCCTTTCGGTTAGTGATTCCAACCGTTTTTAAGTGATAACAAAAACATTCCTAAAAAACTACGACTTTTTACTATCCCTTGCACTGAAGCTTGACCGATTTTCAGGTTCAGAACGGGAGCCAGAATTCAATTTTACAATTAGGGTTTGCAAAAACTTTTGGTTGTTTCAATAATTGCAGCTTTTTAAATTTTCTTTTTTTTCCAGTGGGGTTTTTTTAGAATGGTTTTTGCTTCCACCTTGATGGGGTTGTTTTGACCGCGTGTTCGGGAATACCTGACTTGATTTCACCTCGTTCGGTATGTTTTTTTGTTCTTTAACCTTACTGAGAGGTCTTTTGTTTCCAGTATCCTCACCAATTAAAGGGAATTTTCAGATACAGTCATTGTTTGAAACAAATTTTCTGGTCCGTTTTTTGGGGAATACTTTAGAGGTTTGGGGTTTAAATGTGTTTTAAAATTATTCGCGATTCTGGGATCTTTTTCCAAATTCTTATGAATTTTCAGAATATTTGGTCACGTAGAGCCCCCTTCAAGGAGTTTTTTTCTTTTTGATATTTTTTTATTTTTCGTTTGGTTTGTCTCTCACTGTCTGTTCTGTTAAGATCCCTTTTTGTTACCTATTTCCCCGAGGATTTCCCCCTTTTATGGGCACGCCCCCTTGATAGAGTACGTATAACCCCCTTTGGTTTTCGTTAGAATGATTAGAATTTTGTGTTATTGGGCCTGTGGGTAGGTTTTCTGTATACCGAGGTTTTTGGTGTCCATTATTTCGTTTGACAAACGTCGGGGAAAAATTTAATTTTTTCCTTCTCCATTTGAATTTGATGGCTTGCAAATTTTAGATGTTTTGAAACCCCTTTAAGTTCTTCGTCATTTCCTGCCATAAATAAAAAAAATCGTCAAATATCTTATCCAAACCCTTTTTGGGTTTTAAATTTCTGAAGTTTTAATTGCATGTCTTTAAACCATTCCAAAAATATTAGCTACCACTGGGAGAGGGTGAACATGGAAGATCATCCGTGGGAGAACTATCTTTCACCGAAAGTAGAAAATGGGGGAAAGCCCAACAACCCATCACCCATCCAGTAGGGGGGCCCTACTAGTGTTTTTCCTTTTAAGCTTGGCTCGATGCTTAACGATTCTTCACTGGTACGTTTGTGTATAGACTTTCAATCAAACAACAAAGTATCGTCTGGTCCATTTCACATTTTTGGGGATGTCAAAAAATGACGGTTTTTTAACAAACGAGGGAGCTTACCACTATTTTTAATTTGGGTCTAAAAGGGTTTTTGCCAATGCAGCGTGGGTGCTTTTAAAACGGGTGAGGGGCCCTTTGGGGTGTTTTATCCTTGTGAATTTTCAGTCCATGAGATAAAGGGGGTTTACTGTTATTTTGGGTTAAAGTTTTTTTGTTTCACGGGGGGAAAAAGTTTTTGTTTTTCCTTAACCTGTATTTTTTGGATGCTGTTTCCAACAGAAATCCATGAAGTTAGTGAAAACGGCCATGAGGGAGCATCAGTTTTTTGAATGGAAAGGGTTTTTTAATAAATTTTTTGCACGTGTGCAACCTTTTTCCAAGAAAGAACCAAAACATCCCATCTAACATAGACTCATTTTTTTTTAGTTGTTTGGGACATGGAAAAATTTCATTAATTTCCAAAGTTTTTAGAAAAAAGCAAATAAGTACGGATCTCGTCATAAAGATCCACAGGATCCGTCTTTGTCTAAGACGACAAAAAAGTATTTTGAGTTTGGTAATTTGGACGTTGCTCTTTTCCAGAGCCTTACCAGTTCTAAATGATGGTTTTTAAACAAAGTATCTTCCAGGTTTTCCCACCCAAGTTTTGTTTTTGGCTTTCCTTTTTCCTTTTCAACCGACGAGTAGATTGTAGATGGTCACTCTTCCAGCTTCCAAATAAATGCTGGTCCAGGATCAGTACTGGCACCAAAAACGTTTTTCTTTATCAACGATTTTTCTCTTTCCAAATTAATCCTTTTCTAGTTTTGTGCGATAGACCCCTACTTTAATATTTAATTTTTTATTCCCGTTTTGGGTAAGGTATTCTTTAAGACCTGAACTAATATTAACCCAAAAGCTTGTCCATTTTTAAGCAAAATATAATCAAAATGGCTTAGAAAAATCTCCAATGTCCCCTTTTGGGAGCGCCAAGTTCTGCAGAGCAAAGAGTCATTCACCTTGTGACTTTTTTTTCAAAAACCCAATCATAAAACATTAATTTTAGCTTTACCAGCTTAAAAAAGTTGATTCCCCTTCGAGTCAAAAAATATTCCCTATAAACTGTAATTGTATTCAAATCAGACCCATTTAGTTTTTTTCTCCTGTTTTTGGAATGGCGTTTTCCACAACTCTAAATATTCTTAATTCCATTCTTAAGGCTTAGTTCTAGCACCAACATTATTTTTTCTTTACATCAACGATCTCCTCTACTCCCTAATTAATTCCATACATAGTTTTTATTTAGCTGATGATTGTACCCTTCACTTCAATATTTATTTTGTCTTATTAATGATCACGGGTAAACAGGAAAGCTTTCTTTTCTTGCCCAACGACGAGCTGTAGGGGATCTGTCGCTCTTTTAGGATTTTCACCTTTCGAGAAGTGGGGATAGTTTACCTGGCTGTTCCCAACAAAGCTACACATAGTGCAACCCCAATGGAAACAAAGTAGTACAACTTTAAGACAACCAAGAGTCCCTGAACTTCCACTTTTTTTTTTTTCATCCCCATTAAGGATTTTTCGTAGTACCTTTTTTCTTAAAATAATTGAATCACTAAATTTTTTAAAATTGCCAAAAGAAAAACTACATTTTTTAAGGTAAAAAAAATATAATAAAAAACCTAAAAAGCAATTTTTTATTACGTAATAAATGTCGTTATTTATGACCTTTAAATGTTGACAGCGTTTCACAAAAGAGTAAAAGAGTGGGAAAGTTTAATAATTAAAATAAAATATAGCGTGTATTGTCTGCTTTTAATTGATATTATTTTCCTAACATTTATTAACCTTCTTAAAAAAATTAATTAATATTTGTCGACTATTTGCTTTTTAAAAAGGGGAGAAATTTTTTTTAAATTATTTATTTTAAGAATATATCAGAGCACTCTAAAAAGGAGGATACCTGTAAAAAAAAAAGTTTTATGGGCTACTTGATTTGCTTTTAAGCAAAACCCTTTCCTACGGTCTTCCAACAAACTGTGTTTTTGCCCCAGTTTCCTTTTTAGTTGACATATAAAAATTTGCGTGATTACACGTAGCTTTCACCAAAAATTGTGCCCAGGGCCATTGTCTCAAATTATTTTTTTTCTTTAATCAACGATCTCCTTTTTCCCTTTAACCCCCATAGTTTTTCGCTGATGATAGTACCCTTCACTTAAATATTTAGTTTTTCAAGCGACTCTCTAATGAAAAGAAAACAGGGGGCGCAAATGTCTCTTAAAAACATTAATTAATATTTACGGGCAGCAGCCCACCAATGCCTAAAAATAGAATCATTTTCTGTGAAAAAAATTAAAGACCATTTTTTTAGTTTTAAATTTAAAGGGAAAATATAATTTTTTTAAAAAAATGGAAATCTTTTAAATTTTGACTGGTTTTTGGGAGCGTCGGTTTTGAATTTAAAAAAAGAAATGTATTAATTACCTGATTTCTTTAAGTCACTTCTGGTTAATTGTTTTTAAAACAATTAAGATAGAACAAATTGGAATTAATTTTTAAACCCTTATTATTATAAATAAAATTATTTTAAATTAATCTTCAACCTAAAAAATAATTGAATTAGGGGACACAAAATTTAATTACCTTCTTAAAACGTGGGTTTTTGCCAAAAAGAGCATCTTAAACTGAGGCCGCTTAACCCCCCGAAAAAACCCCCCCTGGTGATTTATATTTTTTTAAATTTATGCCTACTGGGGACCGTTTTTATACTTTTTTTTTGTAAAAGTTTTGGGTGTTTATAAATTCTGAGGCTTTTTTTGGATTTTTGACCCTCCCCTTCTTGAGATTTGATATTTTTCCCAATCCCCCCCCCCAACCAATTAAAAAGATTTTTTTGAAATTTTTTTTTCATGAGTTGATTATAAGTGTGTCCCCCGTGTTGGATAAAACGACAAACACTAGTTGCAAAATTTCCCATTTTTATTTAAAAATTTTTTTTTTATTTAACTTTACTTTCAAATTTAAATCCCGTTTCTACTAAAAAATTCTGATATTTCTAAGACCCCCCCCCCAAAGTCAGATTTGAAAGATTTGCACTCCCCCCCCCTTGAACACCCCGAATTTATGGACGCCGCCTAATTTTAAATAAAGTAATTTAAAATATTCAATTATTTTTGTTTTAATTAATAAAAAAAAATTTTTTTTTAACAAACATGCTAGTATGGGAAATTTTTTATTGAAGCGAGAAATTTTTTTACAATTCCCAAACCTTCAATAGTATAAATTGAACATTTTAAAAAGGTTGGGACTGTCTTTTAGGAAATTTTCGTTATTTGGGGTTTTTCGTTATTTGCGTGGCGGCTGTGGGATTTTAAAAGTTATCTATTCTAAAAAAAGGACATGGGACCAACACCAAATATATACTACATGCTATTGACTTCAAGCGGAACACTTTGGTAAAGAAAATTTGTATTTTAAAGTTTGCAAAAAAGTGTTGATTTTTTCAACAATCCCAAATTTCGCAAAACTATCTAGGTTTTTCTATAAACCATAGCCAGTTGACATTTTTTTTACCCAACAATTTTCTTTTGCAAATATTATAGATGCCTCTAATTTTAAGAAAAACGCAGATACATTTACGAAATTTGGCATTTGACGATAAAATTTGATCAAATTCATAAAAATAATACAACTAAAGGATTCGCTTTTAAAACCTAAATTTTTTTCTGGATGCGTTGCAAAAAAAAATTAACCTGTTTTTGCCAATTCAAAAATGTTTTTTTTACCAAAGTATTCCCCTTAAGGCTAATAGCATCAGGTATACACAAGGAAGTTTAAAGGTGTATGGAAGCCCAATACTGTAGAACAAAATTGTCCAGGCGTGCAGGGCAGCGGGAATAGGAGTTTGCGCAATGCTACTATTCATTGCGCAAACCCCGGACTTCCATAATTCTTTGTTATTCCTATAAAGTTGACATCATCAAATGTCAAATTCAAGCATTCACTTGTTTTTTTTTTTATTTTTTGCACAAAAATTGTTGGTTATTAAACGATACTACCATAGAATATTTAAAATTATTGTGTAATATTGATTTTATCATCTGATATAATATGGAAAGAAGCCTTTTATTTAAATGGTCAATTTTGAGTTTTGTATTTTTACCAAAAATATTGTAAATAAATAAAAACACTATTTTTTAAAATAAATTTGAAACAAGTGAAAATTTTTATAATTGCTTTTAGGTATCATATACTTTTCACTAATAATAAACATTTATGAGACAGAATAACAGTGGTTAAAAATTTTATCACCTTTGGTACCTAGGTATCCATTAACAGTATCCGTTAAATATTATGTGTCTACAGATTATCGAGCTTAAAAGTTTATAATGTAAGTTTAAGAAACCAAAAATCTAATTTCTTTTTTAAAAAAATACAGAAAAAGCAAAGAACTTAACATAAATTGAATTTCTTCATTAATTACCTGTATATTAAAATTTGCCTGGTCTGCCCAGTAATTAATAATTTTGATCCTTTAAAAGAATGTACCGAATTATTAAATGTTTTTGTACCTAAATGTAAACCTTATTTCTTTTTAATAATCGACATCCAATATTATTCATAATTGATATATTATTATTTTTTTGGTTACCTAACGTTACGTCTCATAAGAAACCTAAATTAAATATAAGAAATACTTACCTAAAGTAAAAACGCCGGGTATGTTACCTTGGATTTGCAAGACAAAACCATACAACCTCTAATCATTTTGTTACGATATTATAAGTAACAAACTTTAAACAAAATTAGTCAAATTTAATAAACACTAATCAATAAAATAAGAAGGTTTTTATTAATCCAAAACTTCCGCAAAAACAAAATATAGGTACTCACAAAAGCAAAACAATCGAAACTAATACGGGAAAAGGGCACAAACCACAACGAAAATGACGAAAAATGAGACGACGACGGCTGACTAAGCGCGGATATAGTTTCATACGCGCCGTGCCCCCTTTCACCAAAAACCTTAGACAACCTAAAACCAAAAACGCTACTACGGCTCTCATAAAGATAATGTGTTGCCTAACTACACACTGATTTACAAGTAGGGAACACATTAAATTTTTTCGTGGAATTTTGTTATTGCCAAATCGGCGGGGCCAACCCCAAAAATTTTTATACTAGGCTGACATTTTTGATCGAATGGGTCAGCATTGGGCTTCCAAAACCTTTAAAATTCCGTATCTGGACCTTTCGCAAGTAAAAAAAAAAAACAAGTTAAAACCCCCAAAACGAGTAGGAGCGAATTTAAACTAGGACATACGCGCCAAAATAGCTTAACCTGCGTACGCTCGAGGAAGGTTGACTTACGATGAGGGGTAATAAATATGCAGGCGGGGGGGGCGGCCTGCTCGAACGCCGGTCTTCGCTGTTCGAACGGGCTTGATAGAACATCGACATTGCGAAGCTTTTTCACTTCTTTACAGTTAAATAGGTTGTCCGTTTCTGTTTGATATTACAATTTATCCCTTGGGTTTTTGGGGATTTTCCTCACCTGTATATTAGGTGGGGATTTTAGAAAAAAAATTTTTAAAACCCTAGAGCAAGGGAGTAATAACGAATACTTTTTTAAATTTTTTTCAAAAAATGATTTTTAACTACAGGTGTCCATAATCCCCCATTAACTTTTTTATTTCACATTTAGGAAAAACAAGTGCAGTATAAAAGTTTAGTGGTTCCAAATATATTTCAAAACTTCCTCCACCTATACAGGGTGTTTCAGAAAGTCTGACGTGGTCCTACGATCTTATTTTAAATGGGTCCCTTTTTTTTTATTTAATCATTCCCCTTTAAAAATTTTAAAAATATATATTTATGTAGTACCCATTTTGACTTTAATGGTTGCAAAATGAAAACCCAAAGCCTTACATTATCACTTTTAAATGCATATATCGCTGTTTATTTATTTCATAAATTTAAAAACATCAGGTTTGCAATCCGTCAAACGATTTCTCTAACCGACTTTAGTTTTAATTATTTGGTAAAATATTATTTAACTATGGGTTATTCTGTATAAGAAAAAAAGACATTTATAAATTTTATGATAAGAATAATTATAATCAAAAAGGGCTCAAAGGAAATATAGGCGTGTGTATGGCTGTGAAAGAGTTGTTACTAAATTAGTTATAGATTTATTATTTGCTAAATTAGCTGGTATTTCCTTCAACACTTGTTTAATGTGCCGGGTGTCCAAATAAGAGAGGACGCCGGCTGTTTATCGCATATTTCTGTAAATTCCCATATTAACCTAACAAAAAGTACCGGATCTTAAAATCAGGATATTAAACCTTTTGTATAAAAATTTTTTTGCTGTATCTCTAAAAATAAAGTGGTGGAGGGTTTTTAAAAAAAATTCAGTAAAAACACTTGTATTTTTCAAAACGACTAACCATTTAAAAAGCTTAAACTAACCATTATTTTTGGGTTTCTGGTGTGGAAGCACTTTTGAACGTACGAGGACCGTTTTTAAGACTTTTCGACGACGTTTTTTTTAACCCGCCTTTACTGTTTACAATTTAAAGTGGGGGGTTTTTTTACACATTTTTTAAAAAATCAAAATTTGTGAGATCTTTCAAAACAAGATTTTTTTTTACTTTTTTTTATTATAATTTCATGAAACTTAAAGTGCTTATAAAAAATATTTCCATTTTTAGAAAAAATAAAAAAAACGAACCCCAATAGTGCTATCTAGTGTGGGGCGACAAAAATTATTAAAAATTTTTAACTTTTATTTAGAACTTGTTATGTTAAAAGTGGACCAACTTAAATTTTGGTTAAAAAGGGACAAAATTTTTGGGAGGAACTACAGTTAAATCTGCTCGCTTATGGATATGTTTTTTAAAAACCCCCTCAAACTTTTATTTGGCTGTTATTTAAAATTGTTGTACTTTAAAGTCATTTTAACAGAGGTGCCTAGATGTTAATTCCCCTTCTTTATCTATCTCTTTTTTTTCTTTTTATCGTAAAAACTGCACTATGTTGGCGGGCCCAAATTCTCCAGAACAAAGAATCGTTTAACTGTCGGGCGTTTTTTGAGTAACCTCGACTGCAAGCATATTACATCTATAGCCCGGCAGCTTCAAAACCCTTTGGGTTCCTCTTTTTGATCCAGAAAGTTTTTTTTAAAGTATACATGTTTCCCCAAAATTAGACCCTCTTGGAATATTGTTCTCATGTCTGGGAATGGGGCCCTTTCAACATTTGCATTCTGGACTCATTCAAAGAAGAGCCGTTCCATTAATGATCTTACGCTACAGAAGGGCTTCTTTGCTCTTTTAGCTGGGGATCTGTCGCCTTTTAGGTTCTGCTCGAGGATGGCCATATACTCTTCTCTGGCAGTTTCAATAAAAACACGTAATGCAACTTTATGCATCCTTTACAAAATTCAATTAAAGAGACCCCGAACTTCCCTATTTTTTTTTCCCTTTATCCCTGGGTGTCAAGACTATAAACGTGTGAACAAACTCCCCCTCACCACATTTAAGAACCCCGGGTACGTTAGTGGGAAAATAAGCTATGAATAGAAAGCCTCCTGTATATTAATATTGGTTAAGGGGGCCCTTTTTTTTTGCTACCTGGGCTATGGCTTTCTTTTAGCTACAAAATTAAACTATATTATTGAAAACTTTTTTTGTAATCAAATAGCAATTTTCGGTAGCTAAAGAAATGTAAAGCAAATAAAAACTTAGACACAAGATTCCTTTGATTTTAAAAAAGGGTTTTAGAAATTAGTTTAATTAGTGTCTCATAAACAGTCTCAACGAGGTTTAAATTATTAAGTTGGTTGCTTTTGAAAAAATTTTAATTTTTAACTTTAACAAAAGTTGGAAAAATTCTTTAAATTTAAAATTTATTCTTTTTTAAAAAATTTATTTAGACAATTTATATAGTTACTTGTTAAAATTTTTTGTAAGTAGTAGTACTTTTTTGTTTTTCTAATCGGTTTAATAAACATCTTAATTAACGAACAAGGTATTAAGAGGCTTTTAAAGGGGTTGTTAATCGCCAATTAATGCTCCAGACAGTTGGGATATTTTTTCGGCTATTTTTTTGTTTTTTTTTTTGTTAACAGTCCACGAACGCTGAAAACCTAAATACCGTGGGTGACTTAAGTGTGGTAAAGAAAAGTTTCCATAAGTTCCAAATCTGGCCCTCTTGGAATAAATAAAGAACAAAATGAGAGGAGTGGGGGGGTCTTAAGTAAGAGGACTGTAAAAGGATGCATAAAAGTGGAACTATAGGTTGCGAGTTTCCAGAAGAGATATACTGGAAAACCCTGTCAAGTCGAAGCCGTAAAAATACCTATAAAAAGCTACGGATCCCCTACAGCGCATCAGCAAAATTATGAATAGGATTGATTGGGACCAATGAAGAAAAATCAGAGTTGATGCCAAAAGCTCTGGGGCACCCAATCATTAATTTGGTAAATGCTGGAAGAATGACCATCTACAATAACGGGATATAGTATGTCGATTAGAAAGGAAACTAGACAGCTGAGAACAGAGCTTAGGGGAAGATAAAAGAAAGTTTGAAAAGCCTATCATCCATACGGTCGGTCAGTAAAATTTGTGTTTTTGCACAAATTTTAAGATATGGGAACTAATAAATTTTTCCATTATTTACAAACAACTGAAAGAAGAGGTATAGGTTTATAAAGAGAAAGTTTTGGATCCTTTTGGGGACAGGGTTTGTGTGCAGCTTTCCGGGTTTCCGGAAAAAATGCCCATGTCGTAAGAGATTTGAAAGAGGCAAGTTAGGGGGTGCAAGCTGGGGAGCACATTTTTTAAACAATTGTCATCCAGTACAGAAAATTTTTTTGGTATTAAGGAAGAAAGGATAAGCTTGATCTGTTTGACCCCAAAAATAATGTAGGACAATTTCTAAGAAACATGGGCAACTGTTGGAAAAGGAAGATTAACGAGAGGATCAAGGATAGAATTGGCAGCAAATTGTTTGGCAAATAGTGCAGCTTTTCCTTTAAAGGTAGAATTTTAAAAAGGGGTGGGGGTAGAAAAGAATGTGTAAAAAAGTTTTTACCAATGTTTTTGGCAAAGGACCAAAAGGATTTACTGCCATTCGAGCAAGAGAGGACTTTATTTTTGATCCGATTGTTAAAAATTTTTTTTCTAATATAGTTTGATTATATTGATTTCTTGCTTCCATGCTAGCCTTTTGATTTTTGGGAAAAAGGATTTTAAATCAAATTTCTGTAAGCTTGATTTTTTAAAAATCTGACTTTGTCACAGGATTTAGAAAACCACGGTTTGTGATTTGAAGATTTGGTTTCTTTGGTATGACGACCATAGGCCCAGTGCCCAGTTAAATGGTCTAGGTAAAAGTTATTACATTTTGGGGATCCCAATTTCTTGATTTTTTTCAGGATGTATTTCGGTTTTAGGAACCAGCCTGAAATAATTTTAATGACTGTTATTTGAATGACAAGGTTATAAGTAGACTCAATGTTTGTTTTATGTTTATTTAGTTGCCTATGCTATAATCGTTTTAATAGAAAAACATGCATTAATAAGGGCCATTAAAAAAATTGTATACGTTTATAATGGTCATCAATAAATGATCGCCGAAAGTGCTATTTAACAAGCAAGGGTATTAAAAGGGCTATTAAATCAAGACCAGTTAAGTGTTGACATCATTAATCGCCAAATTGATGCCCAGTTTTTTGGCGATTATTTGTTATTAAATTATAAAAAACATAATATTTCTTGAAATTCTTAGGGATGTATTTTTAAATTTTTGGCAACCAACTTGACAGATCATTTAACAACTTTTTTTAAACGACAAAATTATAAATAGATTTAAAATATCTCAAAAAAAACTTAAATATATTTCTCAATTATTCCACAGGTAATCGAAATCACCTAGGTGAATTTACATACCACATCTTATACCTTTACTTTTTTAACGAAGTTATAGTGTTGCGGAAAATACGCTAAAACCCCTTTTGTGTAAATATAAAACACTGGCCCGGGAAATTGGCCTGACGCACTACTGCTTTAGATTTTAATTTTTATACTAACTGAAAACGTTAATATTTTTAAGTTAAAAATATACCCATTATTCTTTCGAGGAGAATTCAAATCTAAACTGGGATTTGGAACTTTTTATTTAATTTAAAAAATATGGTTGTTTACATTATTTTCTACGTATTATGTAATTACCTATCCCATAGTTGTGGAAGATTCATATTGCGATTTTTACACAATGTTTTTTGAGTCAAACTACTTATGCACAAGCTTGGTAACTTCATCATCGTCTTGAAATTTTGTGCCGCCCAATCCCTTTTTTAGCGGTCCAAGGAGATATAAATCACACACTGATAAACCCGGGGACTTTAAGGTGGATGTGAAAGAATCTCCCAACGCAGTTTTGCAGGACATTTAAAATTGATTGGACAGTATGAGGTCTGGTGTCATAGTGTGGCAGAATGAAACTCTTGTTTGGACGGTTTGTTTTTAAACAAAATGCAGGTTTAACTTTTGAGTGAGCAAGTCAGAGTAATAAGAGGAATTAATGGTATGTCGCTCTTAAAAATAAGGCTAAAAAAAATCGTTACTGTCCCAAAATACGGTGGTAAGTACTTTACTGGCAGAAGTTAGGACTTTTGCTTTTATCGGTTTTGAGTTTCTGGCCTAAAATGGAATCCAGGTTTCGCCAAAGGTAAGTAAGGAATTTAAAATGATTACCTTTATCTTTATATTGCCTACAACCAAGTCCCAAATTTTTGGGGTTTTCTGTAATTCAGATGGGAAAAAATTAATTTTATACGCTACCGACACAAATTTTTTTACTGTTTGTAACATTTCAAGGCCAAACTCTTCTATTGGCAGGAAGGGACATATTTTAAAGGGTCAGTTTGGTTTGTGTTGGTTGAACACCCCTTTTTTTAACTTTTTTTCTTAATTAAAGATAAATATGAGTTTATAAGAAATCTATTTATTGTTTAGTCTGTCTCAAAGTATATGGCTTGACGGACACTACCTACTAAAACCACCTAAATTTTAACGATTTTATTACGTATTGTTATTGGATAAACTCATTATTTAATATTTTCAGGGGTGGGCCAGGTATTTTTTGAGTATTGACCATTAGGTATATAAATATTTCGGCTAAATTTTTAGTGGCAGTGTTGAATAACCGTTTTTACCATGCGTTTGAAAAGTTGCTTTACGAGAATATAACATGTCGCGTCAAAACCATTTGTAATTAGTATGCAAACAGGTTGTAAAAATGTGTGGAAACCTTAATCAGTAGAGGACTAATTAAACAAGAAGCTTTAAAGAAACCTGTCTACTAACAAAACTCCAATATCATCGATAAGGGAGATTATTATTAGTGAAGAATTGAATAAAAAAAAATCTGTACAGCACATTATAAAAATTGAAGTTTATGAAAACTTTGCATATATTTAATTTCTTAATGAATTTTAAGATTACTACCTACCTAAATAAACAATAAATTATAAATCTTATATTATTAGAGTCTGTCCCTAATGTTCTGTCCTTTAATACCTACTGATTCACAGTTTTATTGTTGTCGGCAGGTATAATCCATAAATGAAGGCAAAAGCTAACACGGTATACTTTAAGACAAACTATACGTGGCGCAACAAAAACATAAACTGCCTGTTCTATCATTCTGACAATTACTAGTACAACTTAAGTGACTTTAACGCATTTTAGATACCCATTGCAAGAACGTTAAGATGAAATTAAGGCAAGATATGAAAATTTTGGGTCATATTTGAGTATTTGAGCCTTTTTCGTATTATTTTGTTTAATACATTTTTGTAGTTTTTACTTCTTTTATTAGGACTTTAAAGGATTTATTAATACCAATACTTTTATGTGTCATTATTATGTTAAAAATTATCACCTTAAAAATATTTACAACTGTTTAAAGTATTTTTTCATTTTATTTTCTGCTCTTAAACTATATAGTTTCATGCATTGTATGATCTTGCTTGCTTCACCATCATTGGAAGGGTTTATATAGCTTTGCAAGGTTATTTGCGCTGGATTTAATAAAAATAAATAATAATATTTTTCAAAACATGATAATTAATATATTTAAATAAATAATAATAATTATTGAGAGATGTTTCAAAATATTATTTATTTATTTTGCATATCTACATTCAAATACCAAAATAATCCTAATTTTCCATACATTTTAATGTAGCGTACCTCTGATTTATTTACGCTATTATGTATTCCATGCCATTCATCAAAACAATAAAAGGAACTTTGCTTTTTCTCTATGATTTACCTTAAAATTTACAACATATTACAAAAGCAAACATATTCTACTAGTGTTTCTTTTTCTACCTTTTCCAACTTTTCCGCCTGCAAATAAAGAATTAAATGTAGGAGTCGTAACTCTGAGACATAAACTTAGGCGGACCATAATTAAGTCATTTTAATTACTTTTAAACTGATTTTACAAAGTACATACACAGTTAAATCAAAGTTTATGTTTTAGAGTACCCAATTCTTTAAATGTAGTTGGCAAATAAAATTTCTTAATTAATAGTTTTTATTAAAAAGTAAGACTAATTGTAAGTTTTTTTAATTTACTAGGCAATGACCTTAGGATTAGGAAGGTGTCAATAGAAACAAGCGATTTCATGTTTATCTTTTTGTTTTGTATTTCAAAGCTGTCAAAATTTATAATAAAGAAAAGAAATTATAGCGAAAGTGTAAGGAGAAAATAAACACAATACAAAAGATAGAAATGCGATTAAACGTTGTCAACAAGCTTAGAGCAGTAATAAAGTAATGTTAAGTCTACAAAAACCAGTCCAATTATTTGTTAGAAAATAATATATATAGATATATATATATATATATATATATATATATATATATATATATATATATATATATATATAATCTTTTAAAAAGTCTTCCCGACCTAACTATCAGCCGCTCCAAAAACTTTTAATTTACTTTGCATTTCTTTAAAAACTTTACCTACTTAAAAAGTTTTATATTTAAATATGTAAATATTTAAAAGTATGGCTACTTGTTAAATTGTAGTTCTAAATTAACTTCTGGTATTTGGAAAAATGCAAGGACAATGTTTAAAATTCAAAAAAATTGTACATTATTTAAATTTTTAAATAAATACCGGTCTGATAAACAAATGTTATTTTAAATACCAATTAAATGTAAAAGTATTTTACTTTGATTAAGTACAATACGTCATTTTATAACTAGTTTTAAGGGATTTGTAAAATAAATTAACTTAAACTTTAAATTTAAAAACTGAAACCCATAATTATTACTACCATTTTTATTTTTTTATGTAGCAACTAAAGTTATTTGTGAGGTCTTTATATTAAAACGTTGTGATTTAAATTTAGTTACTTTACTTTAATTACTTTCATGTTTCCTGAAAAAGTGAAATTTGACGCGTTACACAAAGTAAATTAATTACAGAAACTTTTACAGCTATAAAGTGAATTAATATAACTTATAAGCAAAAATAGGTTACCTTTGAAAAGAAACCCGTAATAATCCGGTGTCAAAAAAAGCTATAAAAAGTTTAAAAGTAAGTGAAAACTTTTCCGGTCAACTCACCACGTAAACTTTTGAAGTTCTGGAAGTAGGAAGCTCACAACCAGCGCGCACTAAACTTCCGACGCGACTGAGCGCCAGAGTTGAAGTCCTGAAACGAAAAGCATCCCTTTTTCGGGAAACCAGGATCGCGAAACGCGCTTGTCTATTTCCCTGTCCAAATAAATACAACGTTAAAAACGTTTTTCGATTTAAAATGTGATCAGGTTTTTTGGTTTTATTTGGTCAGAACTGAAACTCATATCCGGCGTAATAGAAATACGCAGCGGGTGACAACTTTGAAGAAACTTTAAAGGCATGATTACGAATTTAATTTAATTTCATTTTATCATGTAATTCTACGATATTACAGAAATAAAAACTTAATTTAACATAATCGGTAGTTCTTGTTTTGTCCTTAGTGTACTTCCTTTATGTTTATTAAGGCTGATTTAACTCACTACTATGTTCTTGACCAGGTCACGTCGTGTTCAGGGCGCTAGGTAAAACAATGACGTCATCCTGAAATTTTTGACTTAACGGGTTTTCGGTGAAAAAACTGCATTATAGAGCATTTATAAGAGGTAATTTGTATACTTAGGGTATGCTTTAAGTACATATAAGACGGGCTCGCACAGTAACGGCCCAGTACAAGAACACAAACAGTCTATTGACGAAAGAGTGATTGCAAAAATCTCTTAAAACTGCCTGTTTTTTTACAATTTACAGAGAGGTAAGGAAAAGGCATACAAGTAACCACAACTAAAAATTGTAAAAAAGATATTAAGATTCTAGGATATCTCAAATATGATATTAATTAACACCTAAATGAGGGTAAGCCAATTATCAGAAAAAATAAATAAAATGTTAGCTTATTTAAAAAAAGTTTTATGTTTGTATTTTTAATCCAAGTCTACAAAACAGCCATTCTTAGATTTTTCCAGTAAACTTTTAACGAAACTACCCCACAAAGGGGGTACATTCATCCCCCAAAATGTAGATAATCATATACAAATTTTAAAATTGAAAAAAAGTATTTAAATGTTTTAGGAAATTTCAAATATAATATGAAGATACCTTACTGTATAACTACGTAAAGTAGTTATACATTAATTTCGTATAAGATATGAAGTGAAACATGTGAATATATTTTTTCCGATTTCTAAAGTTGCATAAGATTCCATATATTTAGAGGAATCCCCCTTGCAGGGGGAGCTTTTATTAAGGGGGGCATCAGTTTGTGACATCACATGTAAAAATCTAAATTGAAAAAACGCAAAACTTAAATGTAAACAAAATCGAACGAAAATCAAAAGTTTTTTTTTTTATTTTGTTAGTTATTTAAATATTTGATTTGATGTTAATTCTATTAAAAAATATTTTTATTGAAAAAAAATGAAATTACTGTTTTGATGTTTTGATTTTTAGATGTAAAATTCCAAAATATGTGACGTCACACCAGGGGGGGGGACTCACAAATGTGACGAGTTGTGACAAGGACGGGGACATAAAATTCGTGTGACGTAATTTATAGATGGAACCTAATAAGGCAGGCTTTTGATCGAAACTCACTCTGAACTTTGGTTTTATGTTTTGAGATATCCTAAAACATCTAAATTTTTATTTACAATTTTAAGTTGTATATGATTTTCTACATTTTAGGGGATAAATATACCTCCTTGCAGAAGTGGTTTTGGTTAAAAGTGAACTCAAAAAATCTAGGTTCACCTGCTTTATATACTTGGATCAAAAAAATACGAAGCTAAGACATAAGACAACGGCATAACTCTACAAGTAACCACATTTAATTATTTTTAGGAAAAGTAACAATCTAAAAAAATACATAGTTTTTAAGCTAAAAATCAAAATAATTCATAAATTAGTGTGCTATCAACAGGGTCAGCTATGTTTTATTTGGTGTAAAAAAATATTTGAAGAATCTTTAATTTCTGCTTACGTAGAAATTACGTATACCTCGAAAATCTTAGATTTTTTGTTGGTCATTTACTTAGGCTTAATTTTTTGAGTCATGTGACTTTTGATATAAAGTATTTCTCCTAACATAAAAACACGTCCACAATTTAGGTATCGGTTTCTTCCATTGATAAGCTTTACTAAGGTATTAAAAACGCTGGGTCATAAGACTTCTAAGAAGGTTTTTAATCACGTTAATTCCTAAAGCGTCCTTTATCCATAGAAGATGCCACGGGGATGTAAGCAATATTTTAAGCAATCCTCTTATTTCTGAGATTAGCTAAAAATTATTTAGCTTTCTTTTGACGTAAAAAAGTCTACAGCATCAGTAAGTGAAGCAACATGTGTATTTTTTGATTCCTGAATAACGAACAACATATTGCAATAAAAAAGTAAACTACTGCAATAAATAAGTCAACAGTACTCATTTAATCTATTTTTATACATTTTAAAAACATTATTTTGCTTTGACAGCAGTATCTGTTAATTTTATTTTAATGATACGTAGAAAAGCAAGTAAAATCAGTCTCTAAATTATACACATGTAGTGCTTAAGCCCCGGAGCTCCTGGGTAGTCGGCTCCTATATATGAGAATAAAAAAAATATGGCAGTTTTTTTGTTCTCTTATATCTTAATAGTATAGTCGAGAAGTTGATTTCCTGGGAAAATTAGTCACAAGGCTCCTAAAAATATGGTTGATGATTTAAACGATCCGGAATGGCATCTAGAAAAAGACGTATTTTTGATTTTTCCTGCAAATAAAAATACAATTGTTATAAACAAAAAAATAGCCGTCCAGCTTTTTGGTAACATTTCAAAAATTATAAGTGGCAACTCAAATATTATAAAAGTTTCTGAAAGAGAAGGAAATTTCAGTGAAAAAGTTCTTGATTCCCAGAATTGTAGCTACAATATATATATAATTTTAATTTAAGGTTGAAAATCTGCTTTCACACGGCAGTTTCGGCACGCGCGACCGCCGCTGTAGTGAGCGTAGTTTTTAAATAATTTTTTTATGCAATTAAATATTAATTAAAAAAATTGAAAAAATTCTGTTGTTCTCTAGACACTTCAAAGAATATGATCCCGCGATAATAAAGGTTGTATCACCATTTTTCAAAAAGTTATTCAATTGTTAATTAACAGTTTTTTAACGGGTCTCTGTTGTCATAAAAGGCGGTATAAAAGTTTAAATAATTATCTACATTTTTTTGTTTCTTGGAGCCCTTTTTATAAATATACTCAACAAGATGACATTATGAAAGTTCATAAAAAATATATTTCATTAATTATTAGCTTTTAAACTAAAAAAAGTAAAAAAAAATTAAATAATGTCTCTTAAATACATTTTTTTTAAATTTTAAGCTATTACTGATTTCATCTTCATGTTAGGCATTTTATAATTACTTTTTAATTTTTTTTCTGTCATTTATTTATAAATTGTTTATAAACAAATGAATTTATTAAATATTTTTGAAAAAAAAAATATCCATCATATTTAGAAACGCAAATTATGATTTAAAAAAAAAACAATTTCTTAATAACTTATTTCAATAATAAAAATATTAAAAAAAGGATTATAAATAATTATAAAATGCCTAACATAAAGATGAAATCAGTAATAGCTTAAAATTAAAAAAAATATATTTAAGAAACATTATTTAAATTTTTTACTTTTTTAATTTAAAAGTTAATAATTAATGAAACAATTTTTTTTATAAACTTTCATAATGTCATCTTGTTAAGTATGTTTATAAAAAGGGCTCCAAGAAACAAAAAATTTATAGAATAATTATTTAAACTTTTATACCGCCTTTGATGACAACGGAGACTCGTAAAAAACTGTTAATTAAGAATTAAATAACTTTTTGAAAAATGGTTACACAACTTTTATTATCGCGGGATCATATTCTTTGAAGTGTCTAGATAACACCAAAATTTTTTTTCAATTAATGTTTAATTGCACTAAATAAAATATTTAAAAACTACGCTCACTACAGTGGCGGCGCGCACGTTCGAAAGCCGATTTTCAACGTTAAATTAGATTTATAAATATTGGAGCAACAATTCCGGGAATCACCACCATAAGTTTTGAAAAGTTAAAACTTTGCACCATGATGCGTTGAATAGTGTACACAGTCAATTTGTTTGGACTACTGAAGGATCCAATGAAAGCGAAAATTACCGAAGTTTTATTAATTGGAAAGGTCAGGGAGTATGAGATTTTTTGGTATTTATTTTTTTTTTCGATTCAGATGACCCACATATCCGCCTTTTTTATTATTTTTCAAAATTTCCCATTGAAAAATCGTCCAGTTCTTTTTTTCATTGATCTTCAGAGGATGACGTAACAAGTTCAATAATATCCGTACGTTTAAGGTTGAAAGCTGTTTTAATACTAACTAGAGCTGTAACAAACCGTATGTATTCGGTACTGAGTAACGGGTACGTCATCTAGTACCGAGTAACGAAACGTTACCCGCGAATGCATTTCGTTACTCGCATTTTTTGTAGTACGCACTTAAATCAAACTAAATTTAGAATAACTTAAACACAATTCTGATTTAAAGTACGGACAAGTGAAAAAATGCACCTTACGCAGCTTGATATGTAATGTATAAGTACGTTTTCTACAAATTACGAATATTGCGACGCCGCGACCTCATACTGTACGCGTACGCAATACGACTCGATTCGTTGCTCTAACATAACATAGCATATTATGAGGTATCAGAAGTAACGAGTAACGTAACGATACGGTAGTAACGAGTACTAACTGTAATAGTAACGAATACATACGGGTACGCTTTTTTTCGTTACTTTTACACCTCTAATACTAACCTTAATTTGCACATAAATGTGCACACTCCCATTATTTGCTGCGTTATGTGGCATCGCGTGGCGTGGCATAGGGCCCAATTTTGTTTAGTATTTATTAATATTTTTTAAAATACAAATTTATGAGCTCTTTGAAATATCTAAAGTTCATATTCGTGACTAACATTTCTAGTAATTGTCTTAATTTTATAAATATAAGTAGATGTATTTTTTGAATTATTGACTTTTCGATGCAAAGGCGTTTTAGCTTAAGGAATTTAACAAGTAAAGGGCACTCCTAAATACAATTTTTGCTTGGTTTTAATACAGTGTGAGCAAAGTTTGAGTCAATTTATTTTTTGGTAATTAGGAATATTAGAAATTAGGAATATGACTGCTCCATGGTTGAGCAGTCATACTCCTAAAGTTGGAAAAACTGTTTCGAGTCTTACTGTGTGCACCCCATGGTGTAAATAATAATATAAAGAGTGCGCACTGCAATTATAGATAACCTAACTTTAATATCTCTAAATAATAATAATAATATTTGGTTAACTCATACTGGTGCACAGACAAGAATATCATTTCAGGTTATCAAAAAACGTACGTAGTATTTTTTTTAGAAACACCAGTTTGTCTAACGCAAACCAATTGTTAACATTTTTACCCTGAAATAGATTACTTTAAGATAAGTTAAATGTAACTTAGTATTTTAAAAATATTTACTTATTTTATATCCCTATCACACAATAAAATTGTGTATTTAGTTTTCCCTAAGCTGTTTATAAAAAATTGGTTTGTTTTCTAATTTACTTTGCAACAATGTTAAATTTAAAATAAATTTATAAATTTATAGTTGGGTACTTAGTTAGAATTACGTCACAGCAGTATGTTAAATCATGTATTTAATATTTATTATGGTATATACTTTTTTGTGTCTTATAACAAGTTGCAATAATCGGGTTGTTTAAAAATATCCATACAGACATCCATATGCATAAGTTCTCATTATAGAATTTCCATTTTCGTATAACAGTTTTGCTCTTCCTCTTATGCCACATTAGGTATACTACACAATTCTCTATCCAGATCAACATTTATTTCCAGTTCTGGTAATCAATGCAAATGGTCGCACCAAAAATACGAAGCTATCTTGATTGTCATCTGCACTTAACACAACACTGGCTAAAGCTACTAATGTTATACTTATAAATTCTCTTTTATCTTCAATATGTGGCTTTTTAATTTTGTTTTTTCCTTTGTACAGCATATTTATTTTATATATTAAATCTCATGATTTGTATTAAGTTTTTTGACAAGTTTTTTACAAAAGTGAGTCGTCAAATTATCCAAAGTACTATCTAACATAATCATCAGCACTCAAGAGGATTTAAATGGAAAATATTTATCAGACAAAATTCCTAATTTCCTACTGACTGTTTTTTTTCTTGGAAATCACACCCTATAATTCATTCCCTATATTTTTTAATTTAGCGGTATGGGAAGGCACCATCACCCGCCTTTTAAAGCCAAAGAACTGCATGAATATGGCGAATGTTCTGTCATACATTCAAAAAACGTCGAACTATTTTGGTAAATTACTTTTGCAATTTTTCCACTGGCTATTTCTTTTTTTTTTAATTACAGTCTTTAATTAATTTTTTAAATTTATTATTTTAACCATATGGAAAACCACATCGTCCTTAATCCACTCATCACCAGTTAATTGTATTTTCTTTTGTACTGAACATTAATATTTGTCATTTTTTAAAGAAGAGTTACTTACTGAAATGGAATTAGCTGCAATAGGAAAAAAGAATACACCTTCCCTGATATCAACCAGCAGTTAAAGCTTTGCTGTTGAAGCACTTATTAAGAAGCGGTCCATTAAGACGCTTCTTTTTCCATGCGAGATTTTTTCTTTTATGGTTGGTGTAGCATGTACACTTCATGTTCTGTGGTCAGAGGGAACCGGTTATTGCTCGATATAATGTGAAATGTTTGGTATGTTTCTGGAAACAGGAATATAATTTAGGTACTTGCTTATCCAGTTATCGAGCAGCCGTTTACACTCCCAAGATTTAGTCCGAAATGGGTAACTCGGATCCGAGTACTCGTAAATGTTAATCTAGCTTTATAAGATATCTGCTAGACCTTATTTCTTCCGTGGTACAGTGACGGCCATTAAATTTTGAGCAAAAAATTTGTCAAACTTTGACTTTTCTGCCAATTTTTGTAAATCGCTTTTTTACCTTGTTTTACTTTTAATTACCTACTATAAATAAAGCAAAAGGTAAAAGAAAATATTTATATTTTATAAAAACTAACAAATTAATTAACAATTTAATAAATTCAAACAAACTTAAATATCCTTCCAAACAAAATTAATATTTTATTGCGGCCCCGTTTTTTTCTAAGACAGAGTTTAGCCTTCCAGGCATCGAATGGACCAAAGCCCGGGCGTAGTCCGGATTTCCTCGTAACTCATTCCATGCCTCCAAAATATTATCCATAAGTTCGTTTACATTTTGCGGCCAAAACTCATTTTCCCTATTTATTTTTTTTAACTAATAAGCCCCAAACATTTTTCATAACATTTAAATCCGGACAACGTGCGGGCCACGGTAAAACCCTGATTTGCTGCTCTTCCATCCATTCATCGACTTGCCGGGCCGTATGAACGGGACACTTATTTTGCTAAAAGATAAAATTTCTGTCCGGAAATGGATCCAGTACAGAAGGAAGCATGATATTCTGTAGTAAACTATATATAATATTGAGACCTTCCTTCGATAAAATAACATACCAAGTCCTTGTGCACTCAGCACCCCAAAATTTACCGAAAATCGCCATTACTTCTGTCCTTTAGTATATTTTTCATCAAATCGTGTTCCTTAAGGCCTTGTACCTTGAGTATCCATTGTAGCACGACCTAAACACTTCATCGGTAAATATTATATTTTCCCAAAAAATCGGAGGTTCCAAGTAAAATTGTAGAGCAAATTCAATGCGTTGTTCTTTATCTGCATTTGTTAAAAACGGTTTTAAGGCTGCCGGGTGGCAGCGCAATTTGGATATTTTCCTTATTCTTCGCCGTGCCGTTCTAACCGATGCTGGGAAATTGCATTTCCGTTTTGCTGTAACTACAGATTTAAATGGTTGGTTTTTTAAAACATTAACAAAAGTGTTGTCTTGTTCTTGATTCGATATTTTGGGGCGATCACTTCCAGCTCTTCTCTCAAAGGAGTGTGTTTCCTGCCATTTTTTTTTAACAAAATGAATAGTACTCTTTGGATGTTAAGATCTTCCGCCACATCCATTTCTGAATCTCTTGCTCAATATAATAAATAATTCATATCTTTTGATCCAAAGTTAAGTTTGGCATTTTATAAAATATTTTTAGACACTGACAACGGACACCTGTTTCTTTATTAGGTTTTTCAACAGGTATTAATATTCAGTAAAAGGTGGCATAAGCCTATTTTACGAAAGGGAAAAAGAATTGCCCAATAATTAATGGCCGTTACTGCACAGGAATTTACTTCAAAAAAAAATTGGCCTTTACACGACACATTGAAAAAATGTTTTAAATCCTAATTTTTGTACCTAAAATTAATTTCTTTGTTCAATGACTTATGACACTTATTTTTACAATTGAAACACAACTTTCATTTTTAAAGGATATCTATTGCGTCTACAAATTAAATCTTATTTAATACATTTTTAACGAGAAAATAAACATTTTTCTTTTGGAAAGCATCTGTTAACTATAAAAGGTCGTAGGTGTAAACTTTACCTGAAGCAATGTTTTTTACTTAAAAAAAAATTGTCTGCAATGTCGCTAATAACGTATTAATTATGCTACCTTGAACGTTTCAAAGAGTCTTGCACTCAAAAGACCGTTCACCCGGTAGAAATGTAACCAAGGTGGATAAGTGTGGTATTTTCTTTGTTTAAACACACCTTAAAAGCAAAATTTATTATTTAATTTATATAGATCAGTTGCACACAGTGGCGTCTAATATATTATGTAAAGGGGTTGTGTTGTCACACGATATTCAGAATTTTTTTCCACCTTGTACTTTAAAGACATTTAGGACATATTACATTTAAAGGAAAAATATTTTATTTTGCATATGCAAAATAACCTAGAGTATATTCCAAAAAATTGAAGGAATTGCTTAATAGGCTATAAAAAAAAGAAAGACTTAAAAAAATAAATTGATAAAATCGTCTTTTTTCGCATACAAACCAAAAAAAAACAATATCGTGGGCTAAATATTATATTGTTCTAATAGCATTTCTGGTGGGAAATGAGATTAAAGCTTTTTATATAATATAAAATAATACAGTCCTACCAGTATGGAAATTGTCGCTTAAAGAAGCTTAGAACTGAAGTAATATAGAAGACTAAATTGCCCTATGTACAAAACTTATATATACGTTAACCTTAAATTATTGTTCTAACTAACCGACCAATTATAACAGAAAATTTCTTGTTAGAAGAGTATAATAGTAGTATGCGGCAAAATTCTACCGCAGCCACCACTTTGTATTTTTTTATTTAATAGCAATAAAAATATGCTTTTCTCGACCATATTATCTAAAAGTACCGCATCAGAACCAAAAAAAAAATTTTTTGCCGCTTCCTTAAGTAGCTGATCCTACTAAATTATTTAAATGCATGTCTCCTGTCGATTCATGAAATCATTTTTTAAACAATATAACGACGATGTAGTCTTTAGAAAGGAATAGAAAATGTCAAAAAACAACAATAATAAGACAAAAGAAGCAAAAACTAACTATAAAGAACAATAGGAATAATAGTTTTTTACCTGAAGCTGAAATAACTCCTTCTTTTTGATATCATGATATATTATAGTTTTTAGATTACAAGGTTACAATAAGAAATACTATTGGGTTTATTTTTGTAAAAGTATTAACTTGCTGTAAGTTTGTGTAGTTTTTAAATTAAAATACTTTTGCTGCTAGGAAACTTTTTGGAACTTTGCAAAATTTTAAAAAAATAAAAAAAATTCTATCACAGATAGTCCATTTTTTATTTTCCTAACTTAAATTGGTATTTCCAAAATATTATACTTATGAAAATGTAAAAAAAATATGAGGTGTATAGATTGCTTTTAAAAATTAAAAATTATATCAAAAAAGTTACTAAAATTTAATACTCAATATTAAATTAGGGTTCCTCAACATTTACCTCTTGTGCTGTTAAAACAAAATAATATTCAGCCGACGATATGTTTGGTTAGCTCAGCCAGAAGTTGAATACTTACTTTAATTTATAGTTTTTTCGCCATTTTGTCAAGAAGTTGCATTTTATGTTTAAAGCATTTAAGACCACCTAAAAAATTATTACAAAATGGCAATTTGACAAGAACCCTGATTTTATGTAATGCCTATTTTATTATTTGCAGTAGATATCAACCCACATCTATGAACTTTGTCTGAATTTAAATTTAAATTTGCTATTCAGTTTATTTTGTAACCCAATTTTAGATCTTTTTGGTATTCAGAAATAGTGTACACTATTTTACACCTTTTTTACGTCAGGTCAGGTTATTGAAGGTGTATTTTAGGACCAGGTATGTACAAAAAGTGTAAAATAGTGTAAACTATTTATGAATAACAAACAGACCTTATTAAAAATAAATGTTTGTTATTTTAGGTTATTTAGACCCTTATCCTGGTGCCACCAAACATTAATTTAACAAAAAAAAATCACAAACAACTTATCTGATTAGCTTAAGTGTATATTTAAAAAAAAAACAAAAGTATATCGCTTTTAATCTGTATTAACATCTTAATCCCCTTTCTAGTATCTGTAAAACAAAATATTGTTTATCTTTTGTTATTATTTTTGCTGCATTCAGATCCCCACTATATTCTTTATTTACTAAAACTAAGGACAAAATCTAAAACTGGAACAGAAAAGGAAGGCGCTAGGGGATCTTAGTCAAACAATTTAAAAGCACAGTTTTTTTTTCTAAAAGCTAGTAAAATGTCAATATTTTAATCAATATACTCTTGACATTTGGTCAAGGTAGGCTTGTCCTTATTTTCAAAAATAATAGAAAATATTTGAATGCTATATATTGATAAATGGATATTTTCCTATTTAATTCTATACAATGCAAAATAGTTAAAACATTTAAAATGCCAAAAATTTTTGAAAAAGAAAAGTGAATTATATACAGGGTGATTGGTAAGTAGAGGCGAAAAATTAAGACTCGAATAAATTTTTAACTTTGAATCAAACCAAGAATACTTTTTTTGCAAATTTTCAAGTTTTCAAGATATTTCACTATAAAGTTTTGCCAAAGAAAAATTTTTTTAATCACATTGTGGGTTTCGCTAATCTTAGTTGGCGCTTTCAAACTATTACGTCATATGAAATCAAGTTTGACCGTTGTCAAAAGTTAGACACTTGTCAATTTGTTATTGGAGAAATCACAATACACATAAACAATATCACCGTATTCTTCGTTAGTAAACTCCATTTTCTTGTGATTTTTCCAATAACAGATTGACAAGTGTCTAACTTTTGACAAACGTTAAACTTGATTTCATATGACGTAATAGTTTGAAAGCGCCAACTAAAATTAGCGACACCCACAATGTGATTTAAATTTTTTTCTATGGCAAAACTTTATGGTGAAATATCTTAGAAACGAGGAAAAATTTATTAAAAAATTAATTTGCGTCTTCATTTTTCGCCTCCACTTACCAATCACCCTGTATAGTACTAAACAAATTTGTAACACCCACTACAATATATTACCATATAAACTGTTATAAAAATTTGTAAGGTACCTTTTAAAATTTAAAGAAATAAAAAAAAATAAATTATTACGATCCACAATCAAGCAAATTTATGTAATGTTTTGCATTATGAAAAAGAAAAAGTGTTACAGAAAAATTATAAAATTTTGTTTTGTTCTTTTTTTTTTGATGTTGTAGACTCTCTAGATAGGAAAAATTGATTTGGAGAGGTCACAGTTCTTGCCTATGTCGTACATATTTTGGTATAGATAATGATTTATGTCTTTGTAGTGGTTTTATTTAATAAAATGATATTTGGGTTCTGGCTAAATAGGACCCAATGGCCCAGAATATAGACTGGTGCATGTACAGTCAACTGACCCCTATGAACTGCAGATTAACCTGAAAGATAATTTTAAAAAACTTCGAAAAAGATATGAGTTATTTTAAAAATTTAGCATATTTAATTTTTTTAGAAGGTATGACAAAATGTCATAAATAATGAATTTATTTAAAATTTCCAAAATATCTAAAATTTTAAAGGTCACGTTAATCTTCAAGTTTATAAAGGTCAATCGACTGTGCTTACACCAGTCCATACCAAAGACCTTGGCCGAGGTAGTCTCGTCTGGTCGTCTGGTGGGAAGTATGGAACAGAAAAAGTGTTCTTTTTAGTTTAATCAAAATATAGCCAACAACGATTTTCAATATCAAAAAATTCCAAAGGATCACAACAATAATTTCTAATATTTTTTTAGTATCAGGATAAAATTAATGTTGTATTTATTACTTAAAATTTGTTGTTCGGCATCTTTCTTAATTTGTCTGAATAGAATTCTCAAGGGCGATTTTAAAAACCAAATTTTTTTACATGTAGTAATAACAAAACTACCTAAATTTTCTAATTTAAAATCCTGCCAAATTGAACCCATTTAAAAATCTAAAACACAAACCTTAGTTTTTAGTTTATCAAAAAGCCAACAAAAAAAACACAATATTTATTAAAATATTTTAATACCTTTTACCAACAAACCAACAATAAAAACCTAATAACATAATCATATACATAGTAAAAAATAGTTTTTATAAAAAAATAAATTATGTATTGGAATGTATGTACAATATATCACTTAAAAAAATAATACCACAATTAAATACTAAAAATCTCACATAATATTAAGTCGGTAAAATATTTTTGATTGCACAAACCCTATATTGCATCAACAACCTGTTCTATTAAGAATAAATTTTTCAAATTTTAATTATTTTCTAAAGAAACAAATATTAAGTAAATGAGCCTTGAGCGAAATATTGCTATTATTTAATATTTATTATTTATGCTTTTCCATTGGTAACTCGATTAGTAAAGCCTTGCTCAGCCTCTTCCTCAGAAAGTAAAATAGTTGTAGTGTCAAAAACCTTTCCTTTTACCTTTAAACCTATATTCTCACCAGCATATGATAAAAGGGGCGAAATTTCAACATCTACGCCGTTTCTAACAATTCCACCAGCATTTTTAATATAACTTTTATGTAATCGCAACAAATCTCTTCTAGCGGTTGATGGGCAGTCTTTTTGAGCACTATCTGCGTTCTTCAGAGCACTAAACTCAGAAATACGCGGCACTTCCCAGGTGACGAACTTGTCCGTAAACTGAAATACATCGAAAATAAATTTCTCGATTTTAATACCGCTGGGTTCAGAAGGCTTAATTTGATCTCCATTTTCGTTAACGTGCGAAATTTTCTTTTTGGCTACGTGCAGTTTGAGCTCAGGTTCGTATTGCTTAGCAATTTTTTGCAAAAAATCAGTTGTAAAGAAGTGATTGCAAATATTTCCTGCACTAAACACCAAGCTTCCAGAAGAGTCCCTGAGATTAGCAGTTTGCTCGGTAATCTCACTGTACTCAACTACTTGATATTTTCCGTCAACTCGGCAAACTACTCCCACAGCCTCATTAGGCCCATCTTTGCTTACCACCTTGGCACCACAGTCAGCTTGTTTTTTAACGCAGTATCCAATAAATACTGGATCGGCCACTTTAACTAAAATATTGTCTACACTATGAACATGAATGTATTTAATTCCCCGTTTTTCCATATCTTCCAAAATATGATTATCGGCCAAAGCTCTATAAATACCTCCATTGCCATCAGGCGCTAGAGATACGCGGTTTCTATCTTCTAGCAGGATTTTGCCATTAAAATCAAAGCAAGGAAGTAATCCTTGTTGAAATAACTTAACATCATCTTGATTTAGTCCAAAATAATTATTGGCATCCAAATATTTCTTCGTGGTTGCATTGGTAGGGCCGCTCGTCATGATATACCACACAATATTGCCTTTTTTTCCAGTCTCTTGTTTGGCTAAGTTTATCACTCTTCTTATTCTTTCAGCTTGGATTTGAAAAAGTGTTTTTCCAGATGGTAAGTTAACAGAATACATGCCTTTGGGATAAGTTACTCCAAGCCTCGTTCCTTGGCCTCCAGCAAGCAAAAGCACTGCCACAGTTCCTTTGGAAATTTCTTCCAGTCCAGCACTTTTGTAACTATCAAGTTCTTCCTTGTCAGCATTTTTCTCCGATCCGAACTGCTCAGCAGGAATGGGATGCATACGAGCATCTAGTTTTTGAACATCCTCGGTAAGCGAGTCTTGAGCTTTCCTGAAGAGATTATTCACTTCCTTGAATCGTATTGTTGACAGTTGCTTTAAAAAATCTTCCCGCTCATTTTCATCAAGTTGGTCCCAGAATTTTAAAATGTGTTCTTGCTGACTTTCGCGCAAAAGATCTTTGATTTGTTCCAGCGAAGACATGGTTCAATATGGGACTGAGGGTAAACACTTCGCGACTTTAGTCATTCGCTTTACAAGAACGGTTAACTATATGACGAGAAACACCTTTTGTTACATTCTAAATGCCACGCTTGCTGGGAACATTCTCCAATCAGCTGGCGTTTGCCGCTAATCTCGAGTACACACATTTAGTTGAATGAACATTGTTGCCGCTAGCAGTAAAATTTATTTTGAAACACCTTCATTCCCCTTTCATCCTGAATAAG
The DNA here is from genome assembly GCA_019359885.1 of Listronotus oregonensis. NCBI lineage: Eukaryota > Metazoa > Arthropoda > Insecta > Coleoptera > Curculionidae > Listronotus > Listronotus oregonensis. Next base: position 46,686 of record JAHBCN010001699.1, on the reverse strand, counting down.
ATTTATTGATTGTTGCCCGTGGGAGGATAACTTTAAACAGAGGCGTAATGTTTGGGAAATTGCGGCTCAAAGATAAATTAATTTACAATTATTATCCAATTTATATTTTGCGATAATGTCACAAAATAGCACCAAATAATAAATTAGAATATTTTTTACTTTTTTATCATAAAATATATAGAAATACAAATATTGTTATAACAATAAATGACATTTGACAAAACAGTTTTTTAGATGTTCTTCTTAAATTCTCCGAAATAACTTAAAAAGTTTGTGCATAAACCATACTTTCGGTACTATGTAGAGAAGTATTGTTAAACAAACCAAATACAAATAAAAATACCTTAAACAGTTCTTGAAATTCAGTGTTTAAAATTTGGGTACCATTTTTTATTATGTTCTCCCCGTTGATGTTTCTACAATGAAAATGTTCTTACGACTTGTGACTACAAAACAGTGTTTATTCTAAAACAAGACTATATTGAACATAAAACAAAAAAATAAACGATCTTAGCTTGTATATATATTTCTTTATTATATATATATATATATATATATATATATATATATATATATATATATATATATATATATATATATATATATATATATATATATATAATATATATATATATAATATATATATATATATATATATATATAAATATAAATATATTTCATATCTTTTTATAGTTTTTAAATTCGAGGCAACTGGCTTTTAGCTGAGCCTGTTAATTTTTACAAACTTTTATTTAACTTGCAATGTATGTATGTTCGGGTCAAATCTTGCAACTGATTTTTAAAGTAGTTATCCTTAACCGATTGTTATTTAGTTTGGATAAAAAGTCATGGTTAGCTGAGTGACGTCATTCAACATCCAATATAGCAACAGCCCAAGATGGCGGACTAGTTATTTTTTAGTTAGGGATAATTTGGTGGTAAACAGACTTAGAAACACGTCCAGCGATAACTGGAAAATAAAAAAGAAACTAACGAAAAAAATTAAAAACAAGTTTTTATTTACATGCTTAAAAAAAAGAAAATAAACTTTAAATTAAATCAAACCCATTGATTTATAACACTACACAATTTATATGATATAAGATCGAGATTTACCTGTATAGATAAACAAGAATACAATATGTAACTTAATCTTGATATAAGTAATTCGAAAAAAAAATTATTTGTATATTTTTTTAAATTATTTTTATTATTTTGCAATCATTTATATGTTTGTGCCTTCTCAAATTATGACTGATGGGTTAGTCTATTTTAAGATTAGGTCAACGGTTTTATAATTTGTCACACCACAGTTTCCTTTCAGAACAGCGTAGCCAGCAGCTGTGGCAAGGCAATGATTAAAAATATTGGTTAGTTCTAGTTAATTCTATAGTTCTGGCTTTCCCCCATGGATTTAGGGATTAAAGTAAAATTTCACCACAGTTTCCTTTCAGAACAGCGTAGCCAGCAGCTGTGGCAAGGCAATTATTAAAAATATTGGTTAGTTCTAGTTAATTCTTTAGTTCTGGCTTTCCCCCATGGAACTTAGGGATTAAAGTAAAATATGTGCAATATGTTTTTCATTTCTGTGTTTATTTTTTTTTCAAGAGCCAAAGAAATGGGAGCAAATTTATTTTTTTATCCATAAAAGAAATACGTTAACCGCTTTAAACACCAAAATTATGCTGTTGCTTTTACATTTAGGTTAATTTTGCCATGAGTATTTAATCAAATAAAAACGTGATCTTGGAATTAGGCAAAACGATAACTTAAATTTGCCTTTTGCTCTACCAATCCAAATGCTATTCACAAACTATTCCGGGACGCGCGTTGCAGCATTCCAGTGAAATAATTTACCGGGCACACATTGAACGCGCGTTAAATTAAACGCACGTCGTAACCTGCTCGGTGATATTTTTCACTGGAATGCCGCAACGCGCTTCACAGCGTACTTTTAAACTAGCGTTAAAATAAACGTTGGTGTGTCCCTGGCATATAGACTAAACAAAAAATAAAATGGCGGATGCGGCCTAAACAAAGATAATGGGCATTCTGGTTAAAAAATATATTTTTCTGGTTTTTTTATTTAAACGGAGGTAAAAATATTGTTGTTTGCCGAAAAAATATATATAGATGTTTAACTGGCAACGCTGTAGTGTTTTCCACATGTAGCACGTTTACATATAAGATTCAATCGATACACTGTCCGCTTATTGCCGCGTTTTCATAAAAATAATTGCATCTATTGCTTACTTAAAAAAAAAATTTCAAGGAGACATTAAGACAAAGTATTATCTGTTCTTGGTTAAATTTACGATATGTAGCCATGTTTTGGAGGGAAATCCTTTACACTATCCTTTTCTCAGAAAGGCCACGAACATTAAACCAAAATGTGAAAAAAAACAAAACACTTTCTTTATATATATATATATATATATATATATATATATATATATATATATATATATATATATATATATATATATATATATATATATATATATATATATATATATATATATATATAATTATTATATAAAAATATATTTACCATATTTATATTTTTATGGTTATACGTATTATTCAAATAATTTATGTAAATTATACCAAGTTCAGTCATTTAAGATTTTACAGTTTATTACCGTAGAAGTTTCGGTAGTTCGCCTAAATTCGATGATTATGCCAAATTAAGTTAAAATGACAGCTTTTGCACAGTAATTTTTTAGTCCAATTTTGTTTGAAAAAATTGACAATTTTGCAAATGAGTGAGTCAGAATTGGGCTTAGTAATTTAATTTTTTTACATAGTTAGAATCTAAGCTTTTAAACACTTTTTTTACAAATAAAAAATGGATCATTTGGGTGCCCTCGGCAATTATTTAAAGGTATGAACCAATTAAAAATATTACTAAAAATATGGCTTGTCTTTTAACATGTCGAAATTCGATAAACCCCCCCCCCCCCCCCCCCCCCCCCCCCCCCCCCCCCCCCCCCCCCCCCCCCAAATAAAAAATGGATCTTTGGGGGTCCCTCGGCAATTATTAAAAAAGGATAAACCCAAATTTAAAAATTTTCTAAAAATATGGCTTGTCTTTTAACAAGTCGAAATTCTATAAACAATAACAAATATCAATTTTCCGGACATTTGTTTAAACAAATTGTCTATGTTCTATATTCTGGACCCTATCCGATTTGCAAAATTGTCCATTTTTGCAGACGAATTTGATTGCAAAATTATGCCTTCTTCGGCCGTAATAAAGATTTTTTAAAAAATGTGTAAAAACCCATTTTAACGAAATTTGGCATTATTTTTATAATATGGAGATCCTCAAAGAAGTCTTAAGGGTATTGCTTATAATAATAATTGGGCCATATTTTTTTCTGGAAAATAATAAAGTTAACAAAAGACCAAATGTATCAAGTTTGAAAAAATCATATAGATTTTAATCCATGAAATTTTAATCTAAGTATAAACATAAAATCATTATTTGTCGTTTTAAAGCGACATGTTTTCGTTTTGCCTAATATTTTTTTAGCAAGATTTGCATTTTCTTTATCTAAAGAGATACAGAGGCTTAGCAAAAATGTAATCTTAGAAATACATGTCATGTCAAGTACACATATCTCCAGTACTTTTAAATTAATTGTGCTGTTCACACACCTACTTCAAAAAAATATGTGCATATCCAGTGGCGTCTCAGTCCTGTGCTCTAAGACTGGATTTAGTGCTCGACCAACGGTCGAATCGGAAAATGCAATCTCGATCAAACTCACAAGTGCGTAAAATTTGCTCGTATTCGCAGCATTGTAAATGGAGGAAATAGACACCATAAACTACATTGCAGCACAATTAACAACTTTTCTTTGTGTAGTTTAGGCTATATCTTATCAGCCGTCATTTACAACAAAAAAATATATCTTAGGAAAAGCAGTGAACCAAGAGCAATGACAATCTTATAACTTCTTATTTTTACAATAAAAAACGTGTTCTAAGTATCATTAATTTTTTCTGTGACTATCCCTATAAACAGCGTTTGTCGATTTTCTAAAGGTACTGTGATGGCCCACTAATGTCAGCGTCTTTTAATTGACTGTGTCTATAACCATTCGTTGGCCCGATATTAATCCTCAGTTAATGGTTCGACAGAAAAAATACATATTGATATATCCACAGTGGCCTATTAATTTAACTGAGTTACAAATCCAACGTTATTAATTAAGCATTGGCCCACTGCATTTATTCGTTACTTAGCGTACGTTAGATCGTGTTTGTTTGCCCTTTGCCTAACCACCGACAACTAAAAGTGCCATCATAACCTAACTTTTTCAGAAGCTTGGTAATTTTTGTGAGTGATTAGGGATGACGTGATTGGCAAGTTTGTACCGTTTTTCGGCAGTTTTGTGTTTTTTTTTTTTTGGTGTTTTTGCAAATGAAAAGTATATTATGGTGATATTTTATAGTTATAGAATCTTTGTTATTATTATATTTCGTATTATTATTGGCTGTTATGTTAATTCTGACTTTGTTTTGTATTTTTGTAGATAGACTATCTTATGACATTTTAAATTCATCTGCAAACCACATTGTTTTAAGTGCCTCGTTTGTCTTGTTGTGCTCAAGGCAATATATTATAGTTTTTTATGTATTCATATTTTTTTTAATAAAAATCAAAATTTTTACATTTTTATTTCATTTGGTTTTCCAGTGGTGTTCCAACAGTAAGGCTAAATGAAACACGGTAAATATTAGTTACTATTTAGCTAATATCCCAATGATTTTCCAACAGTGGCCCTAAATGAAACATCGGTAAATATTAGTTACTATATTGTTAACACCCCAATGGATTTTTAACAGTGGGCCTCCATAAATATATCATAGGGCCAATATGTAGAAGTATTGGCAAACTGACTGATAAGTGTCGATGGGCCGGTGTGCCAAACGCAATAAGGGCCGATGTTGGCACCAACATATATTGTGTCAATGGGCAGTTGAATAATTAAATGAAAAAGTATATTGGGCCATTGATTTTGTTTATAGGGATTTTACCTTATTTTAATAGGTAATGCAGCAAGGCGATACGCCAATGTACATGTTATGGAATAGGAAACACAAAATTCATAAAAAATAAACAAATAGTGAAAGTTCCTGGTTAGAAAAGATTATTAAGGTCTCCCACTGACATTAAATATTATTAAACAGCAAACTTGTTCTTTCAATGCGTTCTACTCGGTGACCTCGGATTTATTCGAAAAGCATTATTATAAATATTTTGAATCAATCCCTATTAATTTGAAAAAGAAAGTGTTTAGGTAGGTACCACATATTTGTAATTGTAAGTACCTTGTCTTTTTTAAGGTCAAAACAATTGCCTGCCTTGAAGTTATTGGGTGTAATCGCAACCAATTTGGTCACAAAAATAAACGGAATTACCATGCAATTTGGTAAAATTTTAATCGCCCATGGATTTAAAATATTCATCTTTATTTCTGTTACCGCCAGAATTATAAAATTTAATATCCACTTTGACATTTGTATTAAGGTTATTAGAATAAATGTATTATTAAACACCTAACAGTTTGATATTTGCAGTTGAACTTTGAATAAGAGATGTTGTGAGTCCTATTAACATAAAGGATCTATTCTTGAATCATGGAGTGTGTAATAACGTTTTAAAAAATGAATATTAAAATAAAACCATTTGGAAATATACAGGGTAATTTAGAATTTATCCCTTAAAATTAAAGGGGATACATGCTAGAAGCAGGGCCATTGCTAGGGCCCGGGGTAGCGGTCAGTAGTCCTGGCGTAGCGGGCAGTAGTCCGGGGCGGCCATTTTTGAGGGGCGGTGGTTTGGTTTACAATTTGAAATTTAAAAAAGGTTAACTTAAAACTTCTTTATACATTTTTTCAATTTTGTAATTGAATTAATTCTGTTATTATCATAATGATAAATAATTTAGAGGGAATTATTTTGGGTATTTCGCCACTGACTGAATTATCACTAACTTAAATTTACTATACAATAATGTGTTTTTTTTGTTTTTTATATATTAACAACAAGCTTAACCTTTCAAAAATAATCTGTTTTCGTTATTCAAACTAAAACATAGAAAAAAAAACTTATAATAACTTATCGTAAATAACAAAAATATCTTTCAAATTAAACAAAATATCAAAAAAAACTTTAGTTCCACATCACTGATCATTTTCAGGTGATATTTTTAATTGTTTAATTTTTTAATCTTTACTTACGTTGTAAATCTGGTTTACCAGTCTGGTTTTAATAGTTAAATAACTTAACAAAAAACAGAAATATGTTTAATATTAAATTTTTGCTTTAAGATTATCATGCCATTATTAGTATGTAGTCAATTGAATACGAATACAAACTCCAAATAGAATATACCAAAACTGAAATTTAGATAGAGTAAAAGCTCGGTGACAAAATAAAAAAAAGTATATAAAAAAATTAATTTTATTGAAATTTTTGACCATATTGATTAATTATTATCTTTAGACTTACGCAATGGTTTAAAGAATTTTGTTATTTTTTCTTGCTTGGCAGTTTTTAAAAGCTCCTTCAATTCAGACTGATATTCAGCAGTGGCATTAGCTATTTGCCTTTTAAAAATAGGACTTAGGAATTTTTATAAAAAAATCACAAAGCCCATTTGCCATTCTTAAACCTTCACTAAGATTTTTCAAATTAAATGTCACGTTTCCTGTGCTTGTTGAAGTCTCTTCTTCAATGGGCTGTGAATTTAACATTTCCTTCAAGTCGGTTTCAGTCAAATCTTTATTTTGCGATTCAAGCAACTTCTAAATGTCACTGTTCGAACCAGTGCCGGATTAATATTTTTTTACGAGTGTAGGCCACTTTATTTCCGCCGCCTCATGTACCCTTTTAAAATATTTTTTTCATATGTAGTAAGAAGGAACTAAAGTTAATTAAAAGAAATAATTAGTCATTAAGAAAGGGCATTTAAGAAACAAGAACTACAATATTTTACGGGACTTTTTAATAGCAAAATCAGCTATAATATCATCATAGTTTATGGTGTTTATTATCTCTGCTTCTATGTAGAGAAGAGCCAAAGAAATAATTTTCTCTTGAGACAATGAAGACCTTTGATCATTTTTTACACGTTTTAAACAGGAAAAACTTCTCTCCCCAGAACAATTCGTAGCCGAAGCGGAAAGTGCGATGCGGAGAGCTATATCTAAGTTAGGGTAAACATTAGAGATTGATTCCTAGGCTTCACTGCACTGAAATTAAGTGAGCTTCCTCTAAAATCTGCCGCCCCTAGGACGCGGCCGCCCCTAGGCCGCGGCCTATATGGCCTATTGACAAATCCAGGACTGGTTCGAACCCATCTCGTCCTATTTCATTCGCAATTTCGGCTATTAGTCCATTTGACGACGCCTTTACAAAGGATATTCGGTTGGATACCTACACATTGGAATCCTTGTTATCAATGTGTATGTACAGATATACCGATTAGATCCGCGAATAAAGACATTTTTAGCCGCGAATATAAGAATTGGGTCGCATTTTTTTAATCCGCGAATAGTGAAAACGCAAATGGAGGAAGCGCCCCACTAAGCAAAAAATCATCCTAACTACGTTACATTTATGTTTTCTTGTTCCTTTGTTACGTTAATCATCTTGAAACAATAACAGCGCCTTGAACCTAATAGTTTCGTTATATTTCCTTCAACTTAACAAAATCGTAGTTACGTTAAAAATACAACGTTTTGGTTTCGAAACTTACACGGCCTCGTTACGTATTTTGCATTGGTTGGGCCCAACACATATTCTGAAACATCCACGTTATATAACTTACGTTGTAAAGAGGTTTTTCTAAGGATTTAAATAGGTGGTTCTGTTATGTTGATTATATTACATTAAAAGATTTTTTGGATCCCTAATGTGTGGTGTATGGTAATAATACAGAATGTTTAATTAAGTATGGTCGTAAATCCTATTTTGTTAACCATTTAATGTACAGCAACATATGGATGGTACAGCTTTAAAATAAAAATTAGTATAATACTTTATCACTAGAAGGCGCACGATACTAAGTATATTAAAATGGGCAAACTTTTTTAATATTAAAGTAATTGATCACCGATTTGATTAAAATAACTAAACGATTTTTCACGCCTTTCCTCATATACTATTTTCTGTTAAACCTCTAGAGTGGGCGAAAATTTACTTACACGCAAAAAAGCACTAACAAAGTGAAACATATTTTTTAAAACGTAGGCTGGTCAAGTAAAAAAAATTTGATTAAATATCCTTCGTGTTTGAGTTTTCTAAAACTAAAACTGTGAAGTACCCTATCGATTATTAAAACCTCAAGAAATTAATTAATTAACAATATTAAGAAATTGTTTATCCTAAAGTTTTAGCATTTTTGTGTATAAAAGTAAATGTTGCGTCCACTCTGCTATTAAAGATGCCACTGAAAAAATATGGATGTAAAAAAATGTTATGATAAATTGCCTGTTATTTTTGATAATAATTTTTTCGTCCACCCCAAAGAAGTACAATAGTTTCCAAGATAAAACCAGTGACAAGTAACTATCCCTAATTAAAAAAAAACTAATATAAACTATAAGGAAAAATTTATTCATAAAAATATCTGATGTCTACAACTCTCCTTTCATATTTCCCAAATTTTTGTACAGACTATTTAATATGGAAAGCTTATTTTCTAAATCCATATAAAGTGTAACAGTTCATATAAAAAAATGTTCATGTGATAATGTTTATCTTTCTTAATTTACTTTATAAAAAGTCTTAAATATTTTGTGATGTGTAAATATGAGTAATATTTAAAAAAAAGTAAAAAGGTCTAAAGTTAGGAATAAAAATTGCCTACATAATTTATAAATCCTTATTAAAAATCAACCGTATGTACATGTATTTTTAATATCCATGTTCTGTTCTATTTTTTCCTCCTAGTTGCACCTGAAAAAAAAACTTTGTAAAATATTTGCCCCAAAACTTTTGGTTACTGACATAATTGCTTCATTAATTAAAAAGATAATTTTATATCACAAGTTTAGCAAAAAAAACTGTATTTGCAGATAGTATCCTAGATACTTTATTTCCCAATTATATAGGATAAAAACCTTGTGTTGGCTTTAAAACCTACAATTTTTTAAATATATAGTCAAATTTTCTCTTATATTAGCTACTCGATAAGCCATTACTAAATGGTAGAGTAAACTACTGATAAACCACCCAATTTAAAAAAAACATTTAGACATTTTGTACTATATAATTATTTTGCTTCTATTTGAGAAACAATCCAATTAAAAATTCAATTTATCCCTTAAGAAAATTTTTACTTACAGTTATACTAGTTACGTTCCTTGAGCATGTTAAACCTATGCCTCTCTTTTTAATTGCCAATCCACTTTTTGATTAGTTGTCATTTGAAAACATAATGTGCTGCATCTACAATTTATTTAAAAATTAATTTTCTAATAATTTTAATATTATTATTATTACTATTATTTATGTGTCAAGTGTCTAACATCAGGGCCTCTAAAAAGTACAAAATAAAATACTTCACAGTGAATACTTTGAGTTACAACTTTGATCAAATTCATTCAACCGAAGTATTTCATTTATTGAAAATACCCAATTTTTGCTATATAAGTCCCCTAAAAGTTTTTTCTGACCGATCGGAAAATACTCATTTGTCACTAAACCCATTTGTTAGGTACTTTGCCATGAAATAAAAAATAAGCTGCTATTTGGAACATAGCCGTTTTTATGCATGGTTGTTACGGAAACGAACTTCAGTGGATTTTTTTTATCTTTGTACAGCCCACGAAGGCTTAGCCTAAGTACTACCGTTCTGTGGGTGTCTTAAAATATTCTTATTGTTATAATAAGTATCAAATCCATGTCAAGCGGATAAATAGACCTGTTGTCGATTATTAAAATATTATTATTGTTTTTTTTAAATAGTTTCGGTTGAAAAAAACATTGTACATTACATGACCGAAAAACAAGTGTTTTGCAGGTCTCGCCAAGCTTCCAGAAGTCGCCTACGGCCAATTACGGCTCGCCCTACAAACCGCTTGACTCGACTTGCAAAACACTACTTTCCAGTCTTATAAAAATGACTAATATGTAAGGTATAAAGCAACCAAATTTTAATCTATACTTTCTTTAATTTATATGTATCTAGGAAATGGGAGGTACCTCACCAAACTAAATCCGGACTTATTACCCCAATATTTATCTTAAGGAAACGGCTAATGCTGGATTTTCTAGACTTATGGCTTAAAAACCTTACCTTCAAAATCTGGTTTTTTTGGTCAGTTTATCTATATACCTACATACATACATAAAAACTGAAGTGTAATAGAAAGATTGTAATATACTTACTTTCCGATCCATATTTCCCTTTAATATCTCGAGAAAAAAACTTTAAACTTACAACTTACAACACAAAAAACAATGTTTCTTAAAATAAAGTAAGGTTAAGTACTAAAGCGAAGCTAATCTTTCTTTCTCCTGGCGTCGTCAAAAAATGAAACTATTTTGTGCGGGGTACATTTAAGCAAACGAGGTCGATATGTTAATTTTGTTTACATTTGCACGAGGAAATATAATAGACGCAGTAAACGTAACGTTTCCCATTAAATAATATCATTATTATAACTTTACACCAAGAACATTTTATGTCTTAACAAATTATCGTATCTGATACGTATATTAACACATGTATCAAACTTGTATTTAAAAGACCATTCTATACATGGCAACATTTTAACGTTAATATAAAAATACATAAAAATTACGTCAGTAAGATGTTGTTCTATACCGTATTAAAAATATTCACAAGGGTATGTTACAGAAACGAAAATTATCAGTAACAATTCAAGAAAACGAAACAAACATGATAAAATAACTTTTAAAAATTAAACGTTATCACAGTTACTTTTGAAAAACGTTACAAAATGTGCTCAAGATGTTCTTCGCTTAGTGGGGCGAATAAGGAGTTTTGACTGTATTATTAAAATAGCTCAGGACATTAGACCCAACAAAAAAGAATAAGTTAGCATATTTTCTTTATAAATAAAATCGATACAAAGTGGTAAACACGGTCCTGTTTATTGTTTTGATGCCATCTGTAAAATCTTACTGCACACGCGCACGGCCCAGCTGTTCGTGGCCCTTAAAAAGGTTATTATGATGGCTAGAAGAACGATATCTTTTTAAAAAAGTGAAGGAGTCAATTTGAAAATATACTTTTTCGCACCTCTGAAAACTCAGCCACTGTGAACAAACAAATAATTATCGGAGCAAAAAATAATTCAAAAAATTATAACGCAAATGATTGATTGCAAATGATGAATGATTAAATGCCAGTCAAGTATTAAAAGCGCTTTGGAATGGGACGCGACGATCGCTAAACCTTTCGATTTCAAGTTTCAAGATATCGTGGGGCCCAGCATCTGTTACAGTGGTCCAATGAGGTTGACCAATCCTTGGCGAAAAAATATTTTTTTATTAAGGCTATTCTAAAAATATTTTTAAATGTGTTTTCTTTGACATCGACTAAGGTATTCAAGTCTAATGTTCCTTTAAATTTTTAAGAATTAATTTAGAATCACCTTGTATTGATATTGCATGTGAAATCGTATTGGATAATGGATAAATACATTCTGGGACGACTTTTTTTATTTTGGCAAGTATTTTAAATCGCCTTTTGCCAAAGACAAAAAAGCCATTATCATCTTGGTCGGCATCAAATTAATAATTTAAATTTACGAGAATATTGTTATTCTGCCGGATTTATTTTTAAAATAATATTTATTTTTTGTGGTAAAAAATGCGTCTATTTATTAAATTTAAGAATATGGTATTTATAATTTGCTACTAATGTTGTCTGGCCTTATATTTGGTCTGTGCAAATAGAAGATTGGTTTTACAATCCGTTCGAGTGTATGGCAGTAAATGAAATTCTGACTATACCGTGTGTTTCTAAATTAATCCAAAACATGATGATTTTATAACTAAAAAAATAAAAAAATGTCATAAAGAAACTAATGCCCGGAAGTGTTTTGTGTCAGTTTCAGGGTGTTAAGACTTTATTGTTATTAAAACACCATTCAACAGACTGTTTATTTCTTATAAAAAATATAGTAAATACCTGCTAATTTTTTCATTTATTTTCTAGATAAAAAAAATATTTTAGGAAAGACTATGTAAAGCACTTTTCTGAATACTCCCGTTTTAGCCTTCGGAAAGTCAACACGCGTTTTGAACATTACATAGCTTTTTCTAGAAACAACCGCTGAAGGTACCAAAGAAGAACTTACCTGGCCACCTAAAAGTGCCGTAAAAGTGTTTTTGACGTTTTAAGGTGACCACTAACGCCCTTTTTTCATCACGTGAGGTAGCGTAATATGGTGGAGGGTGGAGGTCAAAATGCATACTGAGGAGGAAAAAAGAGCCCTGGCAGAAACAGGTTATATCTACTTCGTCGTTTGCCACTTCCAAGTACTTGAATGTGCCCGCGAAAAGAGTTTTAAGATTTTTAGTTCATTTTTAAATAATTTCCTATGGCTTAGAGCCAGACAGAGGCATTACCTCTGGAATGCGCTGATAACATGGAAACAGGGGACCCGCCAAGTAACTTCGGCGCCGTCGTACAAATTACTTATAAGCGCCTCTACAACTTACCACTAAAACTATTTTTAATATTTTTAAAATTTACCTTGCCTTAGCCCAAGGGCAGTCTTAGGGGCGCTTTAAAAGCCTTGGCGCCGTTGTTCTCTGCACAGCCTAATGTAGCCCGTGTCATATAATTAAAACACATAGGACCAACCACTTTTTTATTGACAATTTAAATAACAAAATCGTATACGAGGTGAACCTGAAAAGTAAATTATTAAAATAACATGATCCCCCCTGCAACTACGTCACTCGAAGTAAATGTCAATTATAAATTATGTTAAATTGTCCTTGCATTCTTGAGCCCACGGTGGAAACACTGCGAAAGAGCTGTGTTTATGGAAACACTGTGTAACCACACAGGTTCCACGATGTTTTCACAGTGGAGTTGTTACATAAGCACACCGTGTTTTCACAGTGGTTTCTCGCTGAACCCACCGCGCTTACACAGCAAATCCACGATGAATACACAGTAAGTATTCACCGTGATTACACAATTAATCCATGGTTTTTACACTTTAAATCCACGATGGATACAAAAAAAGAGAATAAAGTAGAATTCTAGTTTATGGTTATACACTATGTATACACTGTGGAAACACTGTGTTTATCATGTATCCACAGTGTTTCCATTGTGTATACACTGCAACTGCAGGCCCAAGGATGCGAAGGTGTCTATACAATGTACTTTAAAAATATATTTATAAAAATTTAAATGTATGTGTTTGTTTTAAACTTTTAATTAAATCGATTATTTTTATGAACTTAAAACACCTTGAATATCTGGCAGTTATCCGTTTAATTTACTTTTTATTCCAACCAAAAGCAACTTTTCCAGAATTGATCAATTCTTGTTTTTAATAACTTCGCCAATGTGTCAAGATTTTTCAACATTCGACGTGCGCTGCTGGTATGAAAAAAAAAACAAAATAGTAATATTTCTGTGTCATTGGAAAAAACGATAATCAAATTTACGACGGTTATTATAATGTCGGATTATCTCCTCTTCTGTGGTTTTAACTTCGTATGTAATGTACTCAAATCTACTTTAAGGCGGCCAACTTTATAAAAAGTCAATCCGGGATATACGACGACAACGGAGGGGGGGGAGGTGTTAAGGTAAAAGGAGTAAAATAATAAAAATCGGGTAATACTAAATCAACATTTAATTATTTAAAATCGTATTTTCCCGTTAAATGACATTTTTAAATTAGATTAGGGTTCTTTTAAGTATATTATAAACGTTTTGACAACTGCCCATATTAAATTTTACGATAAGCATTGTACGTAACGTTTCAACTGTAATGGACGGATGTATGGAGTGAAGTGAAGTAAAGAACGCGCGCAAAAGGCCAAATTAGTGAACGCTGGCGGTGGACTGACAACGCTCTGCCACCCGCGCTTTATCTATAAATTAATTAATTTACGGGCATGCGGAGCAATACAGGACCGTCCCGCATTCAATGCGGGACGGTTGGCCGCAATCTACTTGTATATTGCAACTGCAGGTATAAATGATAATATTCTTTGAAGGTAAATCCATGTTTGTAAATTACATGAGCCGATGATGAGCGCTGAGCCTAAAGCCATTGTTAAATTTAAATATATTTATTTGTGGCGCAACGCACAGATTAGATTTGGACACCTTCCGGGTAAAGCCGGAGTCTCATGCGTCCGATTTCCGACGATCCGATCATCCGAAAGTATTTTGATTGGTCAGAACATTTTGGCGCCATTTTTCATCCGAATATTTTAACATTTCATCCGACGTCGGATGGAGTTAAATTAATTTTAATTTTGTACGATGTCGGTCTTCTAACCCTACTTTATTTATTTTCTTGGGGTAATTTCAATTTATATTGAATATTAAAATAAACAGTTATAATTTAATATTTTTAAAAAAATTTTAAACCCTTTAAACCCGAATTTACCTCCTCAACAACCACTTTTTCTTCTTCCATTAAATAATATTTTAGTTCCGTTGGCTTATTAATTTCTCTTTTTTTCATTGCAGTTTCACAGGTTGACCTTCAAAATGCTCTTATTTTCTTTTCTTTTGACTGGATATCGGATCCGAAATTCGGATCAATGAGACATGCAATTTTTCCGACATAAAATTTAAAAATTTTTCGTACGTCGGATGGTCGGAAATCGGACGCATGAGACTCCGGCTAGCCGCAGTCGTTTGCGGTGCGGAAAAATCACCGCACCGCACGCAGTGTATTTATTTTGGACACATCGTAAGTCCAATCCTTTTCTCTCTGGCTCTGTATACTAATTAGTCGGCGGGATATACATCCCTCTCCTCTGACTTATTTGCGCTTTCTCTTTCGCACGGCCGAGCGGTAAGGCTGCCTCTAGAGGGTATATGTTCGAAAACAAGATTGTACCATATGATAGTAAATTAATCATTAAGTAAGAATTACCCCAAAAAATATATAAAAAGAAACTGCAAGAAAGTTTAAAGTTATATAAAGCTATATATTAAAAGATCAATTTGAATTAGAAAAAAACACATTTTTTGCGATATTGGTGCGAATATCTGAACGTGGTTTTAAGCATGACCAACCTGATAATTTAATGACAGATTTCATTCAAAATAAATGTCCCTAGGTAGACACTAGTTCTTTTTTGTGGAAGCCACAATGTTGAAGATTATTTTGTTAAAAAGTGCGAAAACCATTTTATTATAGTATTTGCTGTTAGTAATTTGTAAATAATAAAATATATTGATTAAGTAGTGCGGTCTAGTGATGTTATTTTACCCAGAATGTCTGAAAAATTGAAGGTAGGTTTCATTTGTGTCGGCGTTGTGCACAGTTTTTAACTTATCGTTTCAACTTTGTAAACAGAATATCCCGGAACAGAAACTAAAAGCCTTCTCAATCGGAACCATGGGTAAAAGGAGCCTTTCCAAACGAGAACTTGAAGAACAACGAAAAAGAGAAGAAGAAAAAGCTGCTGCACATGTATGTACCCAGTTATTAGACGTATACATCAATTCACAAAATTAAGAAAACCATCTGAAAGACTCTAAAAATTTACACATCTGCAAATGTAGTTGGATCCAACGTAACATCTTTTTCGGAAATGTATTCTCTTTAACAATTATTATTATAAAAACCCAGTCCATAGAATTATGCTATGCTGTTGGTGATATTGATGTGTAAGGCACCACTCTTTGGTGCACTAATAATATGTAACTTTTTTTTACTTTTACTTGTCAAATAGACAAACAGAAACTGCCTAATTATAGACTTGACGTTTCATTGGCATTCCCATTTTGCTGCAACGCAAAGTCGAACAACATATAAAGTATACAACAACTGCGGCGACGGAGTTTATAAATGGTTATATTAAATGCCATAAATTTAACTTGCGAATGGGAACTGCAACAGCAGCAGGAACGAAATGTCAAGTTTATAATTTGAGCTTAAATGCAGAAGTTTATTATATATAAGAAACAAACAAAGAAAAAAACTATAAAAAATAATTTTGCCAATTTATATTAATTTGTCAGTGGTTCATATTTAAGGACTTTGGTGAACTTTAGCTTCATTTTTAAACAGCAATATTTTAATATATATTTTTTTTTCACTTATTTGTTACACCATAATAAAACTCATAGGGTCTGAAAAATTATTCACATTATCACAAAGTAAAATAATTTCTTTATTTCCCATATAAAATATATTAAAGTAATATGGCCGACTAACATGAAAAAAGTGAAAAAGAATACCTACAAAAAGAGATGATACAATGTCGTTTTGTTTACGATTTCCTCCTTGAATATGCAATGTTGCCAGATGTTTTTTAATAATTTGTTATTATTGAAGGTTTTTTTTCCATTTACCAGAAATGCAGTTTTTTTTATAGAAAAAACTAACCAGAACTAACAAACAACAACTTCCAAATTATTCCCTAGTTCTGGTTAGTTTTTGGTTAGTTCTCATTAAGTTTTCCTCATTAAATTGTAAAATGCCTTTATCATAAATGCGCCGTCAAAAAAAATGAAAAAAGTCTGATATCCTAATTTTTTGATTTTTTATAGGCAAAAATAGGGTGGACCTCACTTCCAGATAATTACCTTATTTATTTTTTTTTTTGTAATTTGTGTATTTTTATTTAATCCATAATACTTTAAAGCTAAATTTAAATCCTTTTTTTTTGATCCAACAACATTGCATATTCTAGCCTTTTACTTAACCTAAAAACATAGTGTTTTTTCGACTTTTAATTTCATTTTTCTCTGCAAAAATGCATTTTTGCGGATTTTCTCTTTTTGAAAGCTACTAAACAAAATGTGTTCTTTTTATCTGTAATATTTATTTTTTTCAAATCGAGTGGAGCTAAACGACACCGAACCCATATTTAAGATATTGCCCAATATAATAACTATATTTATTACTAAAAAATACTTTGTTTGACACCAAATTAAATAAGTAGATGTGGTTTACTAGATACTGAGTATGTGTCTTCGGATATTTAACTATATTAATTCAATATAAATAGGATTAATTATATTATTATAATTAATTATGTTTCAATGTTTTTTAAAGGTGTTTCAAGAATTTGTTGAGACATTTCAAGAAGCCCCTCTAAATGGTAGTAGTAAAGTGTGGGTCAAAGCTGGTACTTATGATGCTGGAGCTAGAAGTAAGTAAATATTACATTCTTCACCTAGCATTTTTAAATCTGTATTAGTGTTTGTGTCCTGTTTATTTCTTGTTATTAGCTTTATTGTAAGTTCTTTAATTGACTAATTTAATATGAAAAGAGCTCTACAGCCATCGACTTTCATGCATGTAGCCTTAAGTAAATAGATTTTACCCTGAGACAGGTGATGAAGCCTTTTTACACACATTTTTTTGAGCAACCTCCATATCAAAACCTTAATCCCAGCTGAAAGGTTGTAACTCAGCTTAACAAAATTAAGGAGACACAAATAATTCAAATACTTGCTGCTAAACAGTGTGGTTACAGGTTACGAAATTCTGCCACTCTATAGTAATACATGATTTTTTGCCATTGATGCAAAAGTATGAATTTTTATTTTTTTGTGGGTTACCACTTATCAGAATTAAGTGGGGTATCAATTTGTAAATGCAGGGCATTTAAAAATAATATAAAAGGATGTATTTTTATCTTCAAATATATTCTAAAAATGGGTCCTTTTCTGCAAATGCCTGTGTTGTGCATGCTTGTAAGAAGTGTTGTTATGATAAGTTAAATCTCCACCAGCTGTATTTTCAGTTAACAATTTCTTTTTTAAATTAAAAATGGTAATAGAATATCCTGTATTTTTCTTGTATTTTTTTTAATTAATTGTTTTTTTGGTTTTATTAGTCATATATTAATTAACTACAGAACCCAATTTTTGATATTTTGCTTTATTAGTGATTATTTAAACCATTATCATCTAGTTCTTATGTTGGCCTAAATTTAGTAATAAACACTTAAATAAACTAAAGCAATGTCAACAATTATGCTTTTTGTAATTTTATATAAACAATAAATTAAAAAAATGGTTAATTTAAATATTATGTTTGTCCCCATAAATTGCTGTTAAATGTTTAAACTTTTTTTTTTGGAAATCTTAAATTATTTCTATTATTAAATTAAACAATTTTTATTGAACATAAAAAAAAATGTCTAAAAGGCCATCGACCGAGGTCTTTCAGCTTAAATTATGAAAAAAGGAATTTTAAAATAATTATTTGGTAATTTAGAATTCCATTGTTAGGCATTGCCTTATTTAAAGTAGGTATAATTATTTAAAATTATAACTAAATTTAGTGGAAAATATACAAAATTCTGATGGTATTTTTAGTGGTATAATGGGAAGCAATCCATTAATATGGCAGCTAGGTATAATAAAATGTATTATTGTTTTAACATTGGAAAAATAATAAAGCCAGTGGATTGTCTATAAAATTGCATGTATGATTGTACCTAAAGAAATAGATAAAATCTAATTACATTTATGCATGTTTACTTACTGAGAAAACAATATCTTACATTCCATACTTCAAGAAACAAAATTGATTTGTAGAAAAGTAATTTGTACTTAAATCTAGCTACAAACTTTATCCAATAATGTTTAAGAAAAATAGTTTTTTTCCATTAAACTATCCTATAATTTCTCCAAAAATGTTTTATGTTTATAACAGGAATTGATCCAACTTACACATAATTAAAGAGATTTGTAAATTGCATATCATCTGGAAACTCATTCAGTGAGATATTAAAATGGATTACTTGTGATATAATTTGCCACCCCAAGTATGCTTCCCTAAAAATGTGAAGCGTTTCAATGAACAAGTTTTTATAATAGTGGTCATTTATATTTCATGTAATGTCTGGGGACTCTGTTTACCCGCTGGCGCTTTCCTAATTATTTGCAGAAGTATTCTTCTCTGCTCTTAATGTTTTAAAGTAAAACTTTGTCCCTGAAAAATATATATATAATAATACCCCCACGGGGATCTTTGTTTCTGCTTTCTATTCTGCAAATAAAATTAAACTTTCAAATATGAACTTAGTAATTTAGAATTGTATTGCTAGGCGCTGTCCCATGTAAAGTGGATATAATTATCTAAACCTGCGCATGTGCGCATTTTAAATTGGAAATTCAGTGAAAAGTTGCCTAGTCTTACATTAGCTTTATGATTATAACTAAAGTTAATAAAAATTATTATTATTGGTGGTAAAACGGAAAGCGATTTATTAATCTGTCACCAATATTAAATTTTATTATTGTTTTAAGGTTATAGTAATAAAAAATGGTTGTATGTACATACGAGTAGATACAGGTCCAATAAAATCTAATGTTTTTGCATGATACCTAGAAAACAATAACCTAATTTTTGTTCCTTATTACTTGAAACTAAATTGATTTATAGAAAAGTAATTTTGACTTAATCCTGGCTACACAAACTTAATAGATTTTTCTACTATGTGTCATAAAAAAGATGTTTTAATTTCTGACGGGGTTTAATTTTACCTAAAAGTTAATTGAAAACATTGTAATATGCAATAAATAAAATACCCACGTTTTCTATATATCAGAAAAAGGAATCGGACACCAAATAAGCGAGGTGACCATCGTCAAGTTTTACCCAAGAGTGCTATTATCATAAAATACATTCGAACGCTCGGATGTGTTAGTGTATTATTGCCTTATGCCCAAAAAGAAAAATAAAAACTGTATCTATAGTTAAAGTTAAAAGCCTATCTCGGCAGCACCACAATGACGATCTCTGAATTGAGCACCTACAGACTGCAAGAGCTCCCCGCTTTAAGCCTGGCTTCATCTTTCTCTCTGTTAAACTTTTTTATGATTTAGTATTATATACATACAGTACAAAAGGTAATTATGTACCAACGTAGTATATCTTTTTTTTATTATTATTGCTGTAATGATGTCTTAGTGTGTTATTGCCTAATACTCAAAAAGAAAAACTATACCTATATTTAAGAACCTATCTCAGCAGCGCCACAATGACGATCTCTACACTTAAATAAAGAGCCTACAGACAGACCGCAAGAGCTCTCCGCTTTAAGTCTGGCTTTATATTTCTTTCTTTTAAACTTTTTTATCATTTAGTATTATATTCACCTTGTACAAAGGGTAATAATGTGCCAACCTAATATCTTTTATTATTATTATTGCTTTAATGATGTACAGAAAATATTTTAAATTTAAGCCGCCACTTTTAAGGAGCAACTGCTTAAAATTATATATTTTCTTACAGAGGAAGATACAAAAGATAAAGGTAAACTGTACAAACCGACTTCTAAGATCCTACCTAAAGAAGAAAATATATCGTCGGCTGAAAGGGCACAAGCCTACGCGAAATTGCTTAGCAATGACAAAAAACCTGAAAGATTGGGGAAGACCAAAAGAAGTGGAAAAAGCAATTTGGAAGCTTTTATGGAAGAACTAAAACAGTGAGCAATATATATGTTAGAGGGGAGAGTGATAGGTTAAGTCTGGCGACCGGCTATTTGTACAACTTTTGTGATTAGATTAGCCAATGAATCGCCTCTTAAAAGATTTTTAAAACTTCATATTTTGCCGAAAGTGGCTGTTGATGTCCATTATTGTCCCCTTCAGGCTGTAACCAATTTGTTATTACTTATCTCTTTCCAGGTTCTATCTTAATCCAAAATTTAAAGTAAGATTGTAATAGAAAATTGACCATAAATAAAAATAAGAAAGTTGACGTCAACTTTTGTAATGACTAAAAGTATCTGCATTGTAAAACTTCTTTGTCCAATTTATACCTTTTTCTGCTGGTCGTTATGGCGAAAAATATACTGACATAGAAAATGCAACACCCAGAATTACTTATTAAAATTTGATAAAAACTTGTAATCATATTTACTATTATGGAAGTATATGCTGATAAAATTTTGACGGCATTCCGAGCCATACCTTATATCAAGATCCGAACAATATGAACATGTTTACTTAATATTTAGTGATTTTTCTGTGTTAAATTTGTTTGGTTCCATTTGCTTCATTGCATTATCATGCCTAGAGTTCGCAGACGTGCTAATTTCATTCAACTTTCCGAGTTTGAGAGGGGTCAGATAATCGGATAAATCGAAACGAAGCTACAGTAATGAGATGTTGTTGAGCGTGATTCCAAGAAGGCCGAAATCGACGAGTTAGAGGTACTGGACGCCAAAGACAGACTACAGAGCGACAGAATCGTTATTTGAGTCAACTAGCACTTGGTGATAGATTTTCCACAACAAAAGCAGTTGCGAACCAGTAATTGATGCTATCGGAAGGGCAATAATCAATGAGGACAGTTTATCGCCGAATAAGGTCTTTTGGACGGTTTTTATACCGTCCCCATCTTGTACTACTTTTGATCCCACAGCATTGCCGGCAACGATTGGTATGGAGTAGGGAGAAACTTAAATAGAATATGGAATGAAACTCTATGGTCGTGAAAGACGGAACGTCCAGTTTTTCATCTAACGGCATATTCATCGCACTGTGGGTGTTATGGTATGGGGTGCCATTGCTTACGGCAGCAGATCATGATTAGTGTTCATTCCAGGTAGCATGACTGCCCAGCGCTATATCCACGAAGTTTTGCAACAATATCTGCTTTCCTTTTTGGAAACATTGCAAAATCCACTTTGTCAACAGGAACATGCACACTTCATGTCGCATGTGTTAGTTTAGACTTTTTAGAAGCGTCTGGTGTAAATTTGCTTCAGTGACCTCCTCGATCTCCAGACATTTCCCCTATTGAACATGTATGGAATATGATGGGAAGAAGGTTGCAAAATTTACTGCACCCTCCACAAACATTGAAGGCTCTACGAAACCAAATTCAAATGGACTGGGATACAATACACCAATCACTTTCTATTTATCAGTAGACCTATCAAGTGTAAAAGCGTGCTCAAAATTACAGCACTCCTACTCGGTGTTGCATTTTCTATGTCACTTAGTATATATTCTGACTAAATGGAGATAAATTGGTAGACTTTCACACATTTCTGTTTACTGTAGAATTTTAGATATATTTACTTCTCAAATTTCAGAATACAGGAGGAAAGGGAAGAAAGGCACAAATATAAAACTCACATTAAAACGCCAATTGAATCGGAGTTAGATTTATTTATGCGTGGTGATATAGGTTCTTTTGACAATGGAGACCCTAACACCACAAATTTATACTTAGGCAATCTAAACCCGAAGGTAATATAAAAGTTTTTTAATATACAAGGTGTCTCAGAACTTAATTCCCCAGTTAAAAAAATAAAAAAGTTTTCAAAAAGAATTGCAAAAAATATGCTTGCTTTTTGCAATTCACCGAAAAAACTGGGTCACTGTAATTTGACAAATGGCGAGGGCGAGAAATCTTTCTTCCAATTTAAAGCACCAACATACTATTAAAAAAAAATAAAGAAATAACCCGAAAATAAGAAAAACGTTAAAATGTATGACACAAATTCATTATTTAGGCCATTTAATTAATAAAGTGGCATTTGCAGAGTGACGCGGATGTTGTACCCTTCGGTTTTAACTCCACTGGATATAGGTCCTACAGACGCCGAACTAATTACGTTTTGTTAAAAATGGTTTTTAGAAATGCTTTCTTATTTATTTTAGTTGATATCGATCAAGGTATTTGCAGTCAATTTACCTTTAGATGTTTAGGGATAACTTCTGAATCACCCTAGTAATATTAATTTATTACAGAACTATTTATACACTATGACATATTTAGTCCACAATTTGTTGTTACTCTTTTCTTTACTGTTTTTTTAAACTATATATTTTCGATATGTAACTAGCGTTTATTGCGACATTTTCTCAAATCTTTCTAGTTTATGTAAGATACTTTATTATTTACATTTTACGCGCCACCATCGTTAAATCGCCTGTAACCTTGTCTTGTGCAACTTTTGAAACTTGACTTGTTTCCACAGCCATATGCGACTTTATGTATGGCAGGTGGAGCTAGAGTGTTTGTTTGTGGTTTTTAACCAAAAACATAGACACGACCAAACGTTATGGATCTCATATATATGCAGTTAATCTTAAAACATTTTTTAATTAACTGAATTAAATCTTACCTTATGGAAATCCATATTTACACAAAGAAAGAAACAGTTCTGAGACAATTGACCCAATTTGGTGAAGAAAAAACGAAATTCTTAGATCTATGTTGTTACTTTAATTGCAAAAATGTTTTTAGCTTACTGAGCCTCAGCTTATGGAAATCTTCGGGCGTTATGGCCCATTGGCCAGTATTAAAATCATGTGGCCACGTTCAGATGAGGAGAAAGCTCGAGGTAGAAACTGTGGTTTCGTAGCCTACATGTCGCGGAAAGACGGGGAGCGCGCTTTACGGAATTTAAATGGCAAGGACGTATTTGGTTATGAAATGAAGCTGGGGTGGGGTAAAGCTGTTATTATACCACCTCACCCGATTTACATTCCTCCTGTGCTTATGGAGGTTAGTCAACCACCTCCTCCCTCAGGTACGTTTTATAATGAATATATATGCAGTATGTTTGGTAAAAACAATTTTTTTTAGGACTTCCGTTTAACGCTCAACCCGCTGCGGAGGATCGGGATGTTTTGCCAAAGTCAGATGAAGAACTTGATGCAATTCTAAAAAGAGCTGTGGTTAAAGTTGTTATACCAAGTGATAAAAATCTTATTATGTTAATACACAGAATGGTTGAATTTGTGGTACGAGAAGGTCCTATGTTTGAAGCCATGATTATGAATAGGGAGCTACACAATCCACAGTTTAGGTAATATTGACGTATATATCACTACTACTCTATACTAATACTACATTTATTTAGTATCTTTTAGTTAAAGAAATTTTAATTGAACCTTGTAACATTCCTTACTAATTCTTTTAGGTTTCTTTTTGAAAATCAAAGCCCCGCTCACATTTACTATAGGTGGAAAGTTTATTCTGTTTTACATGGTGATTCTCAAAAAGAATGGAAAGTAAAAGAATTTCGAATGTTTGAAGGTAATACAGGGTTTGCAAGAAGTTTGGTTGACATACCTGTTTATTGAGATATCGTGGGTATACTGCAAAAAGTGACCAAGTCAAAAATTATAGTTTTCTACAAATGACGATTGAAAATTATAATTTCTCTAATAAATCACACATCGTCGTTTTTTTTTTTTTGTTAAAGGTATAATTTTGTAAATCTGAAGATAAATAGAAATGTTAAATACAATTGCCCTAATATTTCATACATCTTTTTATATAAGAAAAAAACTTAGACTTGGTCACACCCGATGTTACAAAAAATAAGATTTACTGACTTGGTCAAACTAATTATATTGCACTTAGAAACATTACATGTCATAAAAATTATTCTAATTCCATATCCGAGTCAGATTCCGAAAAAGTTGGTTCCGGGGCTGGATTATTCTTTTTTTTATCTACAGGAAGGGATTTATACCAGTTATGATACTCCATTGGAATATTGTTATCATCAATCAACTTCATAAGACTTTTCTTCTTCTTTTCCGAGATGGGTAGCAAGTTTTTGTATAGAGGTGTCAATTTTTTTGGCATTTCGGTAGGCCTTCCACGAACATTTACTCGAAGAACGCGAAAATCATCTTCACTATAATTGTATTTAAAGAGTATGCGTCCTGGATGGCTTTTTTCATATTTCATAACTTTAATTTTTAACCAATGAACTTGCTCTCCTTCAACGTCTTTGGTTTTATTTTTTATTATGGCATTTGCCAGGGCTTTAAGATCATAAAAATCTCCGTAGTGTAGTTCTTTTACATTGTAAGCACCACTATTTTTATTTTTAAGTCTAGTAGATCGTGCCAATTTAAGCACGTTAAGTAAGTCGTTCATGGTGTAGATCGATACATTCTTCTTTGCTCTCTCAATCGCACTATGCATTGCATCAACTTCCATGTATGAATGGCCCTTTTCCATAAAGTTATGCTGGACGACATCTAAATGAGTCGCTTGAACGACATATAAAAATAACGCGGCTATAAACTGATTGCGATTCTGTCCACAACAAGTGTCAGAAAATAAACTAATTTCTTTTACGTGTGGTGAAATTTGGTTAATCCAGTTAAGCAGGGCAGTACCTATTTCGCAGCTACCTCTTTGGCCATTCGGTTCACTCCAAGCATAGCAATATGCCGCATTTGGACTGGCAGATTCGTAGATCGTTAAATTATATGCGCAAAGTTTCATGGTGTAATACATTTGAGATATTTCAGAAGAAGGTATACGTAACACACTCTGCAAATCAAATGTTGCACTCAAAAATGTTTTATCATTAGATGCACGAACTTTATCAGTATTTTTTGCAGCATTGGCTTCATCGCGTCTTCTAAGATGTTCATGGTAGTCTATTTCTGACACAAATTTATTTTTATATTTCTCACAAAAAGCACACTGATCCTTTTTGGTTTAAAAAGGATAAGTTGTATTTTGTGCCAAATATTCTTCGGTAAGTTATTTCTGAGACAAATTTTTCATTCCCTCTAGAGCATTCTTGAACATAAAGTTCGTACATTTTTGCAATCGATAAAGAAGGGTCTAAGTATTTACGCTGACTTGATTTCCGACAATAGTGGGACTCCATTGTTGGAAATCCTTCAATATGAGTCTTCACCTTTTGAATCATCTCATCGGAAGTTTTATTAGGTGGAATATTATGTCCCCTTTTATCGGAGTTTTCAAAAATGCCCATTTCATTGGCCTCCTTTAAAGCTTTATCTACCGGGCCATGGCTTATATGCAGGGTTTTCAGAAAAAACATTTTGCATACTTGCAACTTTACATTTTCTTTTGTAAAGTAATATTTTCTACTGGATAACTTCTTTGTCCCTGTACCAGTTCTAATCCTTTGGCACTTGGGTTTGGCAGCCTTGATACAACTTATAAGAAAATCCTTTTGATGCATGTAAGACATTTTCCAGTAATTCGAACAAATTAATTTTCTGTCCTCTTCACAGAAATTATTGGAGCATTTGAAAAGACAATTTTGACAATTGATATCTCTTGGCAGTTTCGGTGATTTTTGAATATTTTTTCTAGCCGTGTATGCTTTACCAGCAGACCTTCGCGCTTTAGCTATATTTTTTTCCACTTTGTAGGATCTTTATTTTCCCATCGGTATTTCCTTCTTTTTTTCTTATTACCACAAACTGCATCATCGCTTGAAGAGCTTTCATTCGGTAAGTACTGATCACTACTCTCACATTCAAGAATGGTAGCTGAAGATATGCTTGCAATTGCAATTATTTGATCTACGTTTTTTTTTGTATGTTGTATCTTTGAACTTTCTTGGCTAGGGGTTCATCACTGTCACTATCGGTGGTCTCTACAAAAAAAAATAGAAATTAGGATGACAGAAAGATAGTATTAATAATTAACTTAACAGCGAAAATTTGAATTCGCAAATATTATTTAATGCAATTGCTCATAAATACCTTCAGTTTCATAATCTTTAACCAGTAGATTGGGCGACGATCTACTGAGCTGGTCGAGATCCATATCTTTTAAGGCTAGATCTTGCATCACCGCCTCGTTCTTTCCTAAAAAATCAAAAAGTATTTACCAAATATATTTCTATATTAAATGTAATGAATCATTTTAAAAAACATTTTTTTAAAACGTCATAATCAACAAAAATCACCTTCAACATCATTTTGCCCCAAGTTATCCTTCTGCCAGGGTGCACTACTTAGATCTCGCAATGCCCTTGTGTCTATTCCTGAAATTTAATTTTTATTATTAAGTACTTAAGAATATAGCCACAAAGTGAAAATCTCATCAGCAGAATGAACAAACCAATGCAATTTTTAAAAATTAAAAAGTTTCAGTTCAAATTTTCCTAAATATTATTTTTTAACTTTACAAAATATCATTGGTTGCATGCTATTCCTAAGACATTTGAAAAATAAGTTACAATTTTAGGAATTACTAAGAACGATCATAAAACGAATAATTTACCTATGCTTTCATAATAAATAAATCAAAAATTATATACATATAGGTATCAAAAAAATGTATTTTTTTGCTGTATTGGATAGTTGGCTAAACAACACAGTTCTAGTCACTTTAAATATTTATACACTAATATAATTCTATTAATGTGTATTATTACCTTGCAAACTATAACAAATAAAATCCTAACCTCAAAATTAATAATTTTAAAATATAATTACACATACCTTCAGCATCAACATGTATTACATTTTTATTACATAAAGACACCATATGCTTTCCTCTGGAACCCATTGTAATGATATTTATAGTCAAACACTTTAGTTAAAACCGAAATTAACCAACCCACAAACACTTCGACTTGAATGTTTACCAATAATACTGATACTGACCACGTCATTGCATGCATAAAATGCTACCACAGAAAGTGACCAAGTCAAGTTAGTCAGTTTTACCAAAAAGGCTTAACTAAGTAAAAATGATCAAGTCAAGTTGGTCACTTTTTACTGTAATATCGGTAGTTTTATAGACTTGGTCATAACCGGCAATATTTAGAACACCTATAAATAATTTTATTATGACTTGGGCAATTTTTCCTGATAAAGATAAAATAATTTCTAATCACTTGGGCACGAAAACAGAAAATCGACGATTTTTGACTTGGTCACTTTTTGCAGTATACCCACGATATGTTCCATATTGTTGTGGCGGATTCATGCCCTTGTTGGGTACTCGCCAAAAATTTCTATCTTTATATTCTTCCCAATGGAACCGCTTCGGTCCTAGTCCCAGGGTATAGAAACTGAGTGCGCTTAGAATTACTGGCCCTATGAACTAACAAGTGGCCTGGAACAAAATTAAAGAAAAAACCCTAAAAATTAAGATGCTTGTGTATGTTTAGATCTCAAGGAATAAAAACAAAACCATACAATAAAAACAAAAATACAAAGAATCTTATTTATAAGATCCCTTGTGAATGTAATAAATTTTATATAAGTGAAACTTCCAGACCATTAGCCAAACGCATAAAAAAACATATATTAAAGAATTCCACAAATAAATATGTCCACACGCACTTTATAATAACCACAAAATAAACTGAAATGCTTTAAGTATTTTAGCAAAGGAAACTTGTTCAAAAAACGTAAAATAAAAACAGTGTATTATCAGAATTTCCTAAATTTTTATATCAAAATTCTAACAATTTTAATTTTAAATGTTATTCGGTTTTTAGTTAAATTTTTATAGATTAATTGGAAAACGGTGGTAGACTTGCCACCGAAACGTTGATAAGTATCTTGATTTTTTTTAAAGTGATCTGTCAGCTCATAGGAGTCAATAGTTCTGAGCACACTCAGTTAGTATACCCTGGGAGATCGGGCCCTGAGCGGTCCCATTGTGAAGAGTATAAAGACAGGAGTTTTTGGCGAGTACCCAAGAAAGACTTTTTAATACTTGTTTATAGTGTTTTTATGAGATTTGTTGAAACCACTTGTTTTCTAGGTGGATCGATTTGGAAGCCTCCTGTAATGCACTCTTATACTACAGGAATGCCAGATGACTTAGTAAATGATGATGATATTCTCAGAGATTCATCTAAAGGCGCATTGTCGAGATCGTAAGTATTATAATATTACAATTTAAAAAAAGAGAGTTTTTACTTAATTAATATTTTAGGCAGAGAGATAGATTAGAGGATCTTTTGCGTAATCTAACTCCAGAAAAGAAAAAGATTGGAGAAATTATGGTATACTGCATCGACCACGCTGAGGCCGCCGAGGAAATAGTTGACTGCATAACAGAGTCTTTATCCAATGATTCCACTGTAGCAACCAAAAAGATTGCACGATTATATCTTGTCTCCGACATCTTAAACAATTGCGGAGTGAAAGTAAACAAGGCTTCAAATTACCGAAAGGTTTTCCAAGCCAAACTGGTAGAAGTAATGAAAGAAGTTAAAAAGACATTTGATAGCCTTGAGAGCAGACTTCAAGCTGAAGGCTTTAAAGTAAGAGTACTGAGGGTGTTAAAATCTTGGGAAGATACTGGAATTTACACCTCTGACTTTATGACCAAGCTACATAATGTCTTTTTGGGCATAGAAGAAGTAAGAACATCCTAAAGCATTCTTTGTAAGATCATATAAATTTTTGTTTTAAAATTTTAGGATTTCAAATCACCAGAGCTTAAAGAAGAAGATATTGATGGAAATCCACTGGACAAGACATCTGAGGATGAAGGGGCTCCCATAGATGGCTCTGCTTTACTTAAGAGTATGCTGCAATATAACAGCTCCCCAGAGGACGAGGAAGATATTGATGGTAATTTCCTTAATTTTCATTGACTCTATTTCTTTAATATATATTTTTCTGTTTTTAGGTGAAGAAATTAAAGAAGATGGCCAAGGCGATTCAAAACCACTAGCAAGTGCTGGTTTTATTAAGTCAAAATGGGAAACAGTTGATCCAGAACAAATTGAGGCTCAAGCTATGACTACCAGTAAATGGGATTTACTGGAGAATAGTCAAGAAAATAGTCAAGATAGTAGCGGCAACCAAAATGACCAAGACTCTTCCATTGATTATAACGATACAAGGTTTGTTAACAGTTAATTCCCTTGAATTAGAAATTTCGAATGGTTATATTTTTACAGAAATATGTCTGAAGAGAAGCGGCTGAAACTGAGAGAAATAGAAGTTAAAGCAGTGCAGTACCAAGATGAATTGGAATCTGGACAAAGGGCATTAAAGAGTGGGTGGACAGTTACTCAGCAAGTGGAACATTACAGGAGGAAGCTGTTAAGAAAATCCGAGAAAGAAGCTAAGAAAGAAGCAAAAGGGGACAAGACACCTAAGGGAGAGAAACATAAAAGAGACTATGAAAAAAGTGATAGGCAGACCGATGAAGTATCGGATGATGAATACTACAAGGAACAGTAAGTACAGTGTGATAAAAAAAACCTATTTTACAATGAAAAGCATCTATTTTGTGATCATAATTTGTGTAACTGTATCGCTTATTTTTTCGTGAAAAATTGTAGTTATTTTCTACACAATTTATTAACAGATTTTAACAAATGTATATCAAGTTTTATGTTGTACATTTGTTAAAATATGTTTTTTTATGTCAGTTGTATTGTATATTTTAAGCTCATGATTTACTGATTTTTATAGTACCTCTAGAAAAAGTAAAAAACATGCTCGCAGCTCTTCAAGTGGTTCCACATCGATAAACAGGTAACCTTATAGATTTAAGTATTATTTTCAACTTAGATTTTTACAGTTCATCAAATTATTTTCGTTTTGAAGTCGGTAGTAACCATTTAAGGAAAATTCTAAATACAACTTATGGTGGCCCTAGTTTTGAGAAAAATATGTATTAACAACTTTCAATATTTAACCAGGAGTGATATGACTTAAAGCTTTTTTTTATACATTTATGCGTAAAAAAGAGACAACTTTTTTGCAAAACCATCACTAATTTTTTTTTAATTTCAGGTATTTAGTATAAAATAAGTTTTAAAATTGGTGCAGTGACTGATAGATAGATGATAGATTTTTGTCTCTTGTAGATCTCCATATGGTTAGATTATACTGGGAGATCCTGAATATTGTGCAAATATTATATGGAATAAGCATTGTTTATAAAATCTTTTAGTATTTGCACAATATCACTGTTTATTAATTGCTTATAATTGTCTTTTTGATAACGTATAGATACTGTTTAAAAAAACGTGAAAACAAAGTTATCAAGAAACCATTAATTTGTATTTGGAATTTTTAGACTTCCCATAAAAGGCACTGGTATTTACAAAAAAAAAATAACAAAATAAAAAAATGTTTAAATATCAGTTTATTAAATTTATAATATTTTGAAACTCCGTAATCACCGATATTTTGTATTTTTGAAAACATTATTTCCCAAGTTTTTTAAAAGTAAAACCCGAAACTTGCTACATATCAAGGGGGTATAATTTTTGAAAAAAAAAACATGCTTTAATTTATACTTTTTCTTCAAAACCTTCTAGCGCAGTTAAAAAAACTTCAATTTCTTTAATGCACTAAGAAAAAAAACCGTTTTCTTTTTTACGAATTAAATGTTCTATTAAAAAACTTGTAGATAGAATTTGTTAAATAACCGAAATATTACAGGCAATTAACTAAAGAATAAAATATAGGTTTGTTCTTTAACTGCTTTTATATAAATGTTAAAAGTGGGTTATTGTTTTTTTCAGTGAATTAAAGATAATTTAAACAATATCATGCTTAATGTGCAACCACTGGGCAATATTCAAGCAAATGATGTCATTTTTGTTAATAGATTAATAAGGATTTACGGAAAAGCTAGCTTTTACCAGATTAATGCTGGAGTACCCTAAGTATTGGCGTGGTTGTATTAAGAGGAGTAGGTCGCATGCCCATATTTTGCAATGCAGAATATCGGCTGTGCTCTCCTTTCCTGTTATAAAAGCTCGTTTTCCTTAATTAGATTTCAAAGATTTCGATCCAGATATTTACGCGAAAGAAGGGTTTCAATCTGTATATTTTTAAACAGTATATGTCTTGTATGTCAGTACTTTGTAGTTGTATATTAAGTGTGAGGCTGTTTCCTCCTTCCCGCGGAGACAATTGTGTATGTCCATTTTCTGCAAGTGTTTCCTTGAATGACAGTAACCTGCCACAGTCTTACGACTTGGCTTATCTGAGTGCGCTTCAGAGGGAGGATTTCGACTTTTAGTTTCTTTAAAGGGTCACCTAGCGTGACCTTTACATGTCTTTGACCGGGTGGCATATTCAGTAACAGCAGACGTGCTAGACTTCCAGCGGCGCTTCGGCTCTTTTCAGATTTCGCGGCCGCGGTTTTGACTTGACATAGTAAACGTACTACATACTGAGTCGTGTTACCGTTTTTACGTGTTAGCTAATGTACAAAAATTGATTTGTTACCAAATAACTATAAACAAGAAATTTAAAAGTAATAATTTCTTTATATCAGGGTTGCATAAATATCTTTAAGTATCATGAAACATCTCACAAATTAAAATGTCCAGGTATACGAAAAGGGAAAATGATAAATGTGTAGCCAACAAGTGCAGCTAGAAGAAAATCGGCGTTGGGTGGCAAAAAATATTTCTCAGCTGGGAAAAAAATGAAAAGCTTGCCAAAAAAAGTCTAAAGCACCCCATTGTCTACAAGAATGATTTAATTTAAATAAAGGCGTAGGTGATAAGTTTACGGTGATTTGTTATTTTTTAATCAATTATAAATCTATGACAAAATCAAAAAGGTATTTTTTCCTTAGTATTAAATACATTAAACCTCAGTCTTATCTAATTGGAAATTATCTGAAAGTAAGAAACAGCAGACGTTTTAGACCTAAACCGTCTGCCGTTACTGTATTTGCCGATTCGGAGCAATTCGGAAATTTAGCACGTCTGCTGTTACTGAATATGCGACCGGGTGACGCATGCCAACGATCTAAGTGTTGTTTTTGGGACCATCTGTTTATTGTTGTTTTCCTTGCCTGTTCTAATAGTCCAAGGACTGGCTCTGGGCCATTAAGATTTTTAGATAAACCGGCTCTTGCTAGTTCATCTGCTTTCTCATTGCCTTCTATTTCCAAGTACCCAGAAACCTAGAGAAGTTCTATCATGTTGTTCCTGGAGGCGGTGCAGGCACTTCATCCTGATGTTGGATGTAAAACGATGGTATTTCAACGCTTTCAGGGCAGGTTAGCTGTCTGAGAAAATGTGTATGTTTTTTTCTTCAACAAATGTCTGGATAGCATAGATTTTCGCCCAAATACTCTGGCTTCCTTTCCCAATGGAAAGCTGTAAGTCGGTCTGGGCTTTGCCCCAGACTCAGTACTGGCACTAACTCTCTTTTCTTATTACATTAACGATCTTTTTTCACGATTAATCCTGCTCATACTTTTGCTAAAGTTAGTACTCTTTACTTTATTATTCATTCAGTCAGACCAAGGATTCAGTTTTTTAATTTTGAATATTTTTTAAATCTTTTTTTAATATATATATATATATATATATATATATATATATATATATATATATATATATATATATATATATATATATATATATACTATGTAATTAATCAATGACGTTGTCTATGTCCTTTTGAAATATTATTGACAATAAAAGCATTTCATTTGATTTTAGTCCTAAAGCCTGATTTAAAAATTAAGCATAGAATAATGCAGATATCTCTTTCGCAGGGCCTTTAATTATTATTGAGTTGGGGTACTACTGACTGTTTTCTTTAAATACGATATTGTTTTACTTATCTTAAGCAAACTGAGAAAAATTTGCCAATTAAGCAGAATAACTTTGTAATAATCCTGAGAAGTGCATGCTATAAAATGGCGTGTCGTTTATCTAAAAATACATTTCTTGTTTTGTTTAACATATTATTTTGATCCAGTTTTATATTTCTGGGTAAAAAAAAACATTTTAACGAGATTTATGTTAGTTAGAAAATTAATGGTTTTTAACCAATAATTATGTTAACTTTCTTTTGTAAAAAAGCCTCGTTTTTATAAATAGTTTAATTTCTTGGTATTGAAGATAGTACAAAATATGATATTGACGAACTGTGATATTTGTGATACTGGACTCTATATAATTTGTGACAAATTGCAAAAAAATATTACTTTTTGGTGTATGAAGGAAACAAGATATTTTGACAATTTTCTACAAATAAACTAGGTCCAAAAGCAGAACACCCTCAAGGAAACGCACATCGAGACAAGCAAGTCCGCCCACTCCCCCTCGCTCACGTCGCCTGTCTCCTCCCTCTTCCCGCTCCTCTCGTAAACGCAAAGATTCCACTTCCCCTATAAGCTCTACAAGTAAATATTCCCCTCCTCATAGTACAAGTAGGCAGAGTAGGTATTCGCCCTCGCCGATTAGAAGCACCAAACACAGTAAGAGATCGCCATCTCCCAAAAGAAGGAGTAGAAGTACCTCAAGGACACGATATTACTCTCCAGATTCGACGAGTTCTAGTTCAAGGAAACATAGACACAAGCATAAGTATTAGCGCTTAAAATGTTCTAGGTTAGGAAGGGGCATCGCGGACTCTACTGAAGATAGAGTTTGCTCTGAAACTGAATGGATGTTTTAGTAATACTTGGTGAAAAACAGTACCTGTTTCTAATCAAGTATAATAAATTAGATAGTACCAAGGTTTCTATTCGTTACGTTCAGCAAAAGACACCGCATGTTATTGAAAGTGGCTGCTAGTGAATTTTGCATAATTTTTGGTTTGAATGTAATAAAAACTATTAGTGTAAATACCTCAAAAAATTAAATAGTTGGAACATTGTCATTCGGCACAAATGTTATACAAGTAGGGGACCCCTATACTTCAGACAAGGGGAGAGTCAACCCCTAGGCGCCCCACACCCCCATTTTAAAATTTTAAATGACATCACCTTTCCTGTGATACCTCAAATCAAAGGTCTTATTAGGGAGCTGCACAAAAAATTGTATTATTTATTCAATCCCCTAAATTAAATAGTAAAAAAATTCTGCAGATGGATATTACTCAATAGAACGTTGAGATATCACAAAAGAGGAGTGTAAATTTTAAAGTAGGGGTGTGGGATGACTTACCCCTTGAGAGAAGTATAGTGATTATAGTTCCCTACTTGTAGAACATTTATATCAAATTACAATTTTCCAACTATTTTTTTTATTTTAAAATATACTGTTTAGGTACAAACCACTTCTATTTTTTTAGTGGTATTATAATTTTTCTCAACCTATCTACATATAATATGTCTTTCTTTCAAAACATCGTCTTAAAGTTTTTCCTCATATGTTGCAACATATCAAAAATTATGCAAATTTTTCAGGAAGCCAATTTCTGTGACAAAATACAAAATTATTCTTTTGATGAGCGTGACAGCTGTAAATAGATCAGATATGAATGCGAAATCGCAGCTGAATGAGGATTTTGTAATATTTGTCCAAACCTATGTTTGTTCATAGGTTGCTTTTTAAAATATTTGTATTATGGTCTCTTATTTTAGTCTCAGTACTGAAATTGATTTATTTGTGTTGAAGCTGATTTTACAGGTCAAAAAATATTTTACCTTACTTTATATTCCCATGTGGTTTCAAGAAGATAATAGCCATTGTGTGATATATTTAAAATAAAATCAGTAGGTTAGGTCAGTATCTCTGTTCAGCCTATTTTTAACTTTATATAAAACTAAAAGCGAAATTAAATCGATTTAGCTCAAGTGAAAACGTATTCCCATGTTTTTAGCCTAGATACTAAATTGGACTGTCTGTGTTTTGTGGTCGGCTATTGTGGCTTTAAGATAACACTAGTTTAAAACCAATTTGCGACTGTTATGCAAAGGCGGTTGTTCATTTTTTGTTTCTAAATGCAAAAATGATGGTAAAAACTTTCTAACGCGTAATATTTTCAACGTAGCCCAATTTACGTTTACCCTAAGTTAAGGTAATTGACAACACCACGTGTGGGTGTCTAGGAATGACACCTCAACCACGAAGTCTTAACCCCTTACGGCTTAAAATAACGCAAATATGTATTAAATTAAAATAACTGATACATTTAATGACTCAAAATCTATACTTGGTGGTAAATTTTGGTTGCTAAATTCGCAATCAGAATGTTTTAAACTCCCGACAGCCATTCTAACATCAGTCGCATTTATTTTTGTACTTGTTACTACTGTAATTATGCAAAAATATTTACTCTAAGCCTTAATCCATAAAACACATTTTCCGTGTTTTACAATTCACTTTTTGTGATTTTAACTTTTATTCTTTTGGTGATGTTTCGACAATAGGATACGATCATTTGAGTTATTAGCTAAATCGATCTAATTTTGCTAATCAGATCCCACTGTGTTCGTTTAAATAGCTGTTGAATTAAAGATTAGTGCATCAGTTTTACAGTAAAACACTTGACAGAATTAGATTAACAGGATACTTTCGTTATCAGAAAGGTGTTTAGTTAGGAATTCTGCAACCCATAAATGTATTGAATTGACAGGCAATTTATAAACTTAACGTTTCTGTTACGGTTCTGTTGATGTACTGTTGCCGCTGCTGTTCGTAAAAGGTTCAATTTATAAACTTGACGTTACGTTTGATTTAAGGTCAGTGTCAATTCTGTCACTTCTTACTGAGTTTTTTACTTTTTTGTTGGTTGTATAATATTAAATATTGCTCCGAGCTTTGTATTAATAGGCATAAGCCACACGTGACTCAAGGTGCAATTTTATTGTCGTCCATGATCGTCAGCTAATAATCAAACTTTAAAAGATATGACTTGGCCGAGTTGGAACGACACGGAACAGCAACTAACTGCAAACAGCACCGGCAGCGTCATTAATAAATGGTTACATTAAACGCCATAAGTTTATAAATTCACACGTATTGTCAACCGCTTTAAAAAAATATTTTTAAAATTTTATTAAAAATACTTGTTTCCCTATAAAATGGGATAACAGTTCAAACATCGGTGCAGAGCATAGAAATCGTAAAACAATAGGATGGTTGATAGCCCACTACTTTGCATTGAAGCTGGATTGGCACCTATGGGCTGGGGAAATACATTAACCAATTAACGATAACGACAGTGAGAAAACGCGGAAGTTCTCGAATCACCAACGAACCTTTACGAACACTTTTTCGAAATGTTGCCAATTTAAATGAGATAATAATACTATTTAAAAAAATATGTGCATCACTTCCATGCAGGATGGTTTTTGGGGGTACCATCGATCTAATTGCTTTTTAATTTCTGTGGTACAGAATGGTGTTTTTTAATTTTTTTGTACTACTGATTCTACACCACTCTATGTTTAAATTTTGTTCTTATTTTTTAGGCGAACAAAATATTTTTGATTTGATAAAAATAACAATGAGAAATTTAAAAATCAAATTTTGCACACCTACATAGCTTATTCTGAACACTCGTAAGTTAACCACCGTTACGTCATAGTTCAACAGATTATCAAAATGATCAGATATGACATAAAATTAAACGTTATCTCTAAGAGTAGGCACTTCTAATATGACGATAATGACATAGCGGTGTTTAAATTACCGCGTTCGGACACTAATCACTTTGTATATAAGATAATTATTCATGTTTTCTCTTTTTTGTTATCGTATATTGGTTAGCATTCCCACAAAGAAAAATTGCTAAATTAGTTTCAGAGAAATTTTTAACACATTATAATTTTGTTAACAAATCACAAATATACGAAACATAGTCAAACAAAAATATTAAAAATATTTTAAATAATAGTTATTAAAGCAATGCAGCGAACTAATCGGAGAAGGTAAAATTATGCCCTTATCACAAAATTAAATTTTTATTGGACTGACCATATACTAAGCTCTTTAAAAGAAATAGGTCCTTGCCTTTAGCAATTTTTTTTTGGTTATCGGTTATACAGTGTGGTCCATTTAAGTGTGCAACAAATGGGAGACTTTTATTCGTAATTTGTCAAAAAAAATTATTTTTCATAAAAGTTGGTGCATGATCCCAAATTATGTTAGCATTAGTTAGTTTTATTAAAGTCAAAGAAAAGAAAAAACGCTTAATAGTACTCTTAGTTTACAAAATATAACAAAATGTTAAAAAAAAAAGATGCTTAATCCCAAGTCATACCCTCTTATTAAAATTTTTATTTTACGATACATATTTATTATTCATATGTAATACTATTTTTAAGTAGCTACCATTAAATCACTTTTGAATAACTTTTTTCAAATTAACGCATATTTGTAAAATTTAAATGGATTTAAATTTTTCTAGTTAACGGCCAAGTTCAGGTTTGTTGCAACGATTTTTTAACTAAAATTTCACATATAATCAATTTAACAAAGCAGATATCTTATTAATAATAATACCTATAAAAAAAAAATTTTCCCCTTGACGATAAAATGTTTTTTCAAATTCTTACAAAACTGTAGAACTGATTCTGTCCTCACTTTATGGATTTAAAAATAAATTTATACGTAAATTAAGAGTTTTTTTATATGAGCATTATTATTAAAAAAAATTTTTCCTTAAAAAATTATTTGTAAAATTTTAGAGGTTGTTAAAATATCGTTGAAAAAAAAACCTTAGTTAAATAAATTTAAATCCAGGTAAATTTTACAAATACGCGTTAATTTGATAAAGTTATTTAAAAGTGGTTTTGGGTAATAAGGGAAAAAAGATTTTATTCAGAATAATAAAAACATTATTTAGGGGTAATTCAAAATTAAAAAAAAAAACATAAAACTTCGAATAGAAGACTAACTTTTTAGTTAACATTTTGTTATATTTCTTTAAATAAGGGTACTTTATTTAAGCATTTTTTAATTTTTTCTGATTAACCCTGTATATATTCTTTGACTTTTTAATAAATCTGACTTTCTTTAATATTTTTTGGTCAGCACCAGCTTTTATAAAAAAAAATTTTCTGAAAATTACAAATAAAAAACTTTTCATTTGTTGCACCTTAATTGGAACACTATATTTAAAAATAAATTTTAGGGGGCAGCGGTTTAAACATATTTAAAAAAAAATGGTGCTTTTAACTTAAAGTATTTATGCTTTGTTATTTAAAAAAACTGGAAAAATAAAGGCATATAAAAATTTTCCCGAATATTTAAATAAAATCAAAATTTTAAATAAAGTTTTTTCATGGGTTGGCGAATACGTTTCTTTTTTATACAGTTTTAGCTTGGGTACTAACAATATATCTATCGTCAATAAGTCATTTTGGTAGAAATTTTAAAATTCATTTGTTTAAAATAATTACTTCATATTGTAATAAAGTATTACGCAATAAAAGCTTTTTTTAAAAAGAAATCTTAATTTAAAGTCTTGTGTTTGCTGGAAATTGATTTATTCTTTAAAATATGGAGCTTGTAACATAGCTTTTTATAAAAACTATTTGATTCTTTGGGTTTAAAGACATAACCAAAATAAAGTGATTTTTTATAAATATTAATATACCCTAATGAATAAAACCAGTGCCAATTACCACTACCCTTTCAAAATGCTATCTTTGATCCCACTATTTTAATTTTAAGGTAAAAAAAAATTAGTGAACTGTCAAACTATAAATGTTTAATTTTTTTAATAGAATTAACTTACATGACAAAAAATGGTTTTATATACCTTTTGCCTTGGCCTTTTAGTTTTTAGGTAATATTTCGGACGACTTTAGTTTTTTTTTCAAAATTTATGCATATAGAACTCCTTTTGTTTGTCGCATTACTGATTTACAAATAATTAATTGCTTGATTTTGATAAGTGTTTGAGTTAAGGATTGCTCCATTATATCAGATTTAAATAATTTAAATATCCCAAGATATTGCACAAAACTAAAAATTTCCAAGGCTGAAGCTGATATTGACCGTATTCAAGATATCAACGTCTCACTAATAATAGAGCTTTTAAACCTTCTAAATTTCCTATTCATTTATTAAATTAGCAAACCTAGCCAATTATGAACTAAATATTTTTTTCATTTTATTTTTTAAACACACCTGGCATCCTTTAACGGATTTATCAGCAACCAACCACGATAGATTCAATGTCTATCACCTTTTAAGCGGTGAATATTTGTTAAATTAAAAACAGTTTCAAATTCTTTGATTTTTCCAATCAAATGGAAACAAAATATATAACATTCTGAAAATTAATCGGTGATAATAAAACCCCGCTATTTCATAAAACAACCTTAATTTTACCTTCAATTTTTGCATACATACCTTATAAAAAATTTAAGATTGTTTAAAAGTTTGCAATGTTCATAGCATTCATAGCATTATTGTTAAGGGTTTTTATTGGTTTCTTTTGTGGATATTCCAAAAAGTCTATTCCTTTATCTTTTTTCAAAAAGTATTGAGACTATTTTTATAGATAATTATTTTTATATTTTAAACCATTAAACCTTGATTTTTGTATATAGTTATATACCAATTAAGTTTACTATAATTTGTATAAAATGTCCCAAGCTGTGTACATAGACTAGAATAAATTAGTATCGATCCTTTATATTAATAATTATTTAATACATTCATTTTTGGTTGTTATTTCGTTAATAAAACAAATTCATAATTATTATACATGTTTTTTTTTTTGTTTAAGTATAAAGACAAAGTAAATATACCTTCTAGAAAAAATAAATTGTTTCATTTCTGGAGCTAATACCAAACTCAGCTAAATCCCTTTTAAATTGAATTTCGTTTTACAAAAGTTACAGTACATAATATAAATTTTTGGAGATCGTTTATTTGTAAGTATTATTAACGTATACAAAATAATGCATTAACAGCCATTATAAATAGACATTTAGTCTCTTTATAACCCCAGATAGCCATCGTGGATGGCAATTAGCCGGAACCAACCTCCGCAAATTGTTGTCAAGTTCAAATTGGCAAAATTTCTTACAACTTGGCTAAAAAAGTTTGGTCAAGGTATTTGTCGGTAAATTGTACGGTGTTGATATAAGTGTTGCTGACAATTTCCATGCCACTTCCGGTGTAGACAGGGCCGCCGGCAAGGGGGGTCAGGAAGGGTCCGTCGACCTTCCCCCTGGGTTTCTGAAAATTACTTAAAATAAAACAATTCCCATCTAAATCCTTAAAGGACATGGCACACTTCTTATGGATTTGAGTGCCACTGATTTTGAAATTTTAGTGTTTTGTTATGAAGTCAAATAAGCATTTTCTTTCATTGCGCCACCTTGTAGCTATCAGGGTGATACCATAATAAAGCCAAAATTCTTAAAAATATTTATTTTATTTATTACAAAGACTGTCTGTTACCCTAGACTGATAAAATTAGGGCATTTTTTATATAAAAAAAAATATATATTCCATACAAGTACTTTTTTTATCGTGTACAGGGTTTTATCTGTCATGTCCTACAGGGTGCACGATTTATTAATGAACCAACAAATATACAGTCCAGTAGGCCTAAATATAATATGTTATGTCAGTTATTATTATAACCTATAGGAATGTCTAACTTGGCAGTAACTCATTTATACATACAATGTGTTCCTCCAAAAAAGTCATTTTTAGATGCCGGGTGAACCAAAATTATATGGCGGTTTTATTTATATTTTTTCCAGTCATACGCAATTTAGTTGTAGTAGTATGAATATTGCACAATAAAAGTAAAAATAAGGGTTTGCTTGCGCAGAAGTTCGAAATAGGGAAAGATTCATCCAAAAACATGTAGACAATTTTACAAATCGGTTATATAATCCCCAACCCGAGGAGCATTGTACAATTTTATACCCCGACTCACATATCTAAAAGCGCCAAAGGGCTCCAATTTAAGAATACAAAGGAGGTAATTTTCAATGCACAAGAGGTATACTTTATTTTAACTTACGTCGAGGTGGTGGTGCATGGGTAAATATGGAAAATAATA
The DNA here is from genome assembly GCA_019359885.1 of Listronotus oregonensis. Classification (NCBI taxonomy): domain Eukaryota; kingdom Metazoa; phylum Arthropoda; class Insecta; order Coleoptera; family Curculionidae; genus Listronotus; species Listronotus oregonensis. The sequence goes on along the minus strand of JAHBCN010001699.1, from coordinate 5,044 downwards.
ATATTGAATTTCCTGTTTTGCCTATAGACTATGTTATTTCTAAAACATTTGGTACCTATCAAGTGGGGCTTTCTTCAGCTTATATTCGAGATACCGCTGAAAGGGAACCAAATAATGAATATATTTTTCAAGTTCAACAATTTGAACCTGGCTTAATAAGAGCAAAGATATTTTCAAGGTTTACGCAAGCTATTAAACATAGTATTGTCATTTTATATTTGCTTTCTCCATTCCAAGAAAATGGTGATCCTATTTCGGGTACCTATTGCACATGCAAAGTGGGTGTCAGAACGCTTGGCGTATGTGCCCATGTTGCCAGTGTAATATGGCACCTGGGACATGCTAGGTATCAACAGGTTGTTAAATATTCAACAACTGTTTTACTTACAACTGTTTTGGACGCTACACATAGAGCAGTTGAAGAGCCACAAGTTCTTGACTAGAATGATCTTTTCATCTCTGTTTCTTATAAATAGTATAGTTTACTTTTAAAAATATTTTAGTATTAAGTTTTTAATAAGGCTTAACAATTGCCTTAGTTTGATTTAAATGAATAAAACTAACCACAACTAATTAATACATTATTGTTGTTATGAGTTACTAATAAAAATATGTCCCTCTACAAACAGTATCTAACTTGTTACTGTTTGAAGTTTACCATAGATTTAGGGTTACCTGAAAACCCGTAATTTGTATTTTTACTGTAAGATATTATGCATTGATTATTATTCATGTTTGTATTAAATTGTGACATTTTACGTAATACTAAGTCACTTTTCGAAACATCTGTTTACATCACCCAGTATGTTTATAGTGTCGATCGGTGAAAAAAAAATCTTTTTAAAAAGCGGTTTCAGTATGACTGGAAAAAAATATAAATAAAACCGCCATATAATTTTGGTTCACCCGGTATATAAAAATGTCTTTTTGAGGGACACGCTGTATGTATGAATGAGTTACTGCCAAGTTACGAAATTCCTATAGGTTATAATAATAACTGACATAATATATTATATTTAGTCCGACTAGACTATATTTGTTGGTTCATTAATAAATCGTGCACCCTGTAGGACAAGACAGATAAAAAAGTACTTGGTATGAAATATATATTCTTTTTATATAAAAATGCCTAATTTTATCAGTCTAGGGTAACAGACAGTATTTTGTAATAAATAAAATAATTATTTTTAAGAATTTTTGGCTTTTTTTTATGGTATCACCCTGTATAGCTAAAAGGTTGGTGCAATGAAAGAAAATGCTTATTTGGACTTCAAAATAAAATACTAAAATTTCAAAAAAATCTGTCGGTGACTCAAATCCATAAGAAGTGTGCCATGTCCTTTTACGATATCGCCTAGGAATTCAAATAAGTATGATTATAATTTGTGGTATTTTTATTTGTGTTTTTAATTCAATTAATTCTAGACTTGTAAATTGACTTAAAAAAATTTGACACCCTCTACATTTTTTTCTGGCTGCGGGCCTTGTGGTAGATTGTCAATAACTTGTAGGCAAACTTGTCTTAGTAAAGAATTGTCGTTAACGTCAAATTGGTAACAATTACTGATGATGGGCAAGGGTGGTAAAGTTAACAAGGATTGCTCGATTTTTTTCTTTTTTTCTGCAGATAAGGGTATGTTTGTGACGTCACGTTTTGCCCAGAAGGTAGTTTTATTTTTTTTAATTTTTGTTAAATTTTACCTTTTAAAAATTAATTTGGATGTACACCTACTATTAGATCCCTATTTATCCATTGGATAAAATTGGACTTTATACTCTTGTTAACAAAACAATAGGCAAACTGAGGCAAAACAATTACGTCAAAAATGCGTCCCAAATATCGAATAGACATTTAAATTTGCGTATATGTGCTTAAATAAGATCCAAGGGGCCCGATTCTGCAACCCAAAATTTTTTTACATTCCTTTTCCCTATCTCTTTCGAAACAATGACAAACTTATGGTTACCTGTAAGGGAACAAAACAAGTGATCCCTTTTTGACATTCTCTTTCCTATTTTTTACAGAATCCCAGCTCAGCACTCCTTTTAAGTTTAACCCTTGTGATGGGTACCTTGATCAGTAACACTGGCTATCTGGGTTATAAACTTGTCATTCAAATAAAACCTTTAAAACACCTATCAAGTTTCGCCAAAACTAAATACATCTCGAAAAAAATTCAAGAAAAATTATTATTTTTCAATTAAATAAAAAATGATCGCCGAAAAAATTATGTAACTAATTCGGGCATAAATTGGGAGCGCGTTAAGGATTGAGATCATTAATCGTCCTTATTTAGTGTATTCCTTGTACTTTGTAGAACCATTCTTTGATTTTTCAAGAACGGTTCTACAACATCCATTGATTATGAAAGGTTATTGACGTTCAAAGAAGGCGAACACAGAACGGTTTAAATTAAAGGGAAAACAGAATAATACCCGTAGTTAAAAGATTAACACATTTAAAAAGGGGATAAATACCGCCCATTGATTAAATTAGCTTTTATTATTACCTCACTTTATTTCTTTGGCCAAACCAAATTTTAAAAAAACTAAAATAATTGCTTTTTCTCTTTTCTGAGTATACAAAGATATCTCAAAGTCTCAAGAAAAGGCGAAAAGTGAGAGTGGCGTTCCGATATCTAGTGTCTGTTGCAGTTACCATAAAACGTTACTCGATTTTTACTCTTAAGGTGTTGTTTTTTGTATTACATAAGATTTATTCTCGCTGCTTTGGATGAAAACGTTGCATAATTGCGGTCATGAGCCAAAGATTGGCTGGTCATCCCTTCAGCAAATGGTAGTTCAGTCGACCTGCTGTGCCCTTTTTTCATATCTGCGACAAATCAAGAGAACCCAGAGTAACCATAGACTTCATGGATCAACACCACATTAACCGCTTACCATGGCACCCAAGTGGTTTGGTATTCCGATTTATGTACATATATTATGTCGCCTCGTGTAAATAGTTTGTGTTTGACATTTTTAAGGACTTGATGTCGTGTAGAGTAGGGCCTTAAAAATAAAACCCCAACGTAGCTTCAGACACAGGAAATTAATGTCAGATTGTGGGGTTAAATTTTAGGTTATGTATGAATGTTGACAAATATTTTATTCTAAAATTTTAGTCTTTTTCCTTTTTTCAATGGGAGAAGCCCAGAAAGGTACTACGGAATAAATAATATCTAAAACTTCCTATTAAAATTTCTTTTTGATTTTCCCCGGGTTGGAACGATCCCCTATTTAACCCATAACTCGCAAATCCTCCTCCAAAATCTAGGATAACAACAAAAAGGGTGCCTTTCCTTTGGGTCCCCATCTTTCAAACCAAAATGAAATTAAACCCGGTGAATCTCCCAAACTGCCTCCTCTTCCAACAAACTGATAACCAATGTTGAAAGTTTTTATTTAAAAGCAAGTGCAAACTTTAATAAATTAAGAAAAATGTAAGTGATGAAAGTGTCAAAGAACAGATATGGCAAATGCTATTGTTGGCCCAAGCTCGCAAGTTTCCTTAAACCCTTCAAAACACGTTCACAGATTTATCTAACGGGATTGTTGAACATAACACAGCTAGAATTAATGAAATACATCTCAACTGATGATGTGTTCTGCACTGGTTAAGACCCCATTTTCCTGTTTGGAAATATTTAATTAATTCTCCCAAAGTGAGGGGCTCAACATAAGGTATATAATACCTGAAAATAAGTTATTTGTGTTTTTTTACAGTTGTTATTGTTTCCTATAAATAAAATAAATGTTTTTAAACTATGTTTTCTTTATTGCTTTCTAATCAATTAGTACATTCTACAAATTGTGCCTTGTTTTTCGCTTATTGTAGCCAATGTAAAAGCAGTTTTAACAAAGTCAATAAAATATATGTTTTTTTATATACAAAAATCTTGATGATAATTGTTCATATTTATAACAATTCCTTTTTGCATTTGCTAGGTATGAAAAAAAAAAAAAAAGGCAGTCAATCTTAATCACTTTTCAAATTATTACTGATTTTTTTAATAAATACCATGAATTTACATATACATTAAAATCATAATTAAACTTCATTAAAAATCAATAAAATTTTACATTATTCTTGACCCATGTTTATGCAAATTGGGTTTACAAACATTATTTTTATTTTTTCTTACAAGTCATTCAGGCAATTGTAAATAATTAATTTTTATTAAACAATAATAGGCTAATTAATATCACTAATTTTAAATTTCTTTAAGAAGGTTTCACTTGTGTGGAAACAAGCCTAATAGTTGTGTTAACATTAACATTTTTAAAATTGTTCTATCACTGTGTATATACATTATTCTACCTTTATTCCATTAAAATGCTAGTATTGTTCAGTTGCTTCATTGTATTTTATTCAAGTTTACTAAAAAATAGTAATTGACATATTTTAGTGAAGTGTCAGAAAGGGGCCTGTTTTACTGCAATATGTCACAGAAAATTACCTTTATAATTAATATTTATAATTACAGTAAATAATCAAATGTATTTTTATCAAAAATCAATTAAATAATTATTATATCTTTATATTTTATCATTTTTTTTCAACTTGATTTTTTTTTTTGCTTTAAGTATTTTTAAAATCTGGTTTAAAACAGTCCAATAAAGGATAATTTTTCCATAAATTTCTTGTGGTTGTTATTAAAAAGGAGTCTTTCTAAATAATAACTTGCACAAAATTATTGATGTAGTTTGACAGTTTTTAAAATAAAATGTTTAAATAAATTTGCACAAAAAAAACATGAAAACTATTAATAGTCTTAAAAGCATGTTAAAAATATTTTTATTTTTTCCTAATTTTAAAAAAGGGAATGTTAAATGTTTTTAATAATTGAACTATTAAACTTTTAAAAACCAGAAACTGCTATGAAGATAAAGAACCAAAGTTTTATTTTTAAACAGTCTTACTGAACACCATTAACTTATTATGTGTCATCAATTGCAAAATTCTACAAAAATAATGTTTAACATTTCTAAGTTTACTTATTAAACAATAACACTTCTTCGATTTGACTTTTGGTCAGGTGTG